>JAXCGZ010015410.1:0-5000 GCA_037179515.1 Halocaridina rubra | reverse complement strand
GATTGCACTGCTCATAAGTGAAAGGATTCACGTTGAAGAAATAAACTTGGCTATAGAAAGTGAGTTCAAGGAATTTCTTGTTGCTCGCATAAATACTGGGTCAGAGAGCATTATAATAACTGTTGTATACAACCCACCAAGGAACCAAAATAGGCTTGAAGTTTATGAGGAAAGTCATATAGGTACTATTGAAGTCATAAACTCAGTTGTTAACATGGCACTGGGAAAAAAATGTAGGATTTTGATTATGGGAGACTTTAATCATAAAGAGATAGATTGGATAAATCTTGACCCACACAGTGGTGAGGACTCATTCAGGGCAAGATTCCTAGATTACGTACAAGGGAATTTCCTACACCAACATGTAATGGAACCAACAAGGGCCAGGGGAGGGGATGAGCCATCACTACTTGATCTAGTGTTCACAGATAATGTGTTGGGTATTGAAAAAATTGAGTATGAACCACCAATTGGAAAGAGTGACCACTGTGTGTTGTTGATGGAGTATATCATTGAAGATATTCTTCCTGAGAGTAGAGGCACTGAGGACATGAGGA
Source organism: Halocaridina rubra (assembly GCA_037179515.1). Taxonomy (NCBI): domain Eukaryota; kingdom Metazoa; phylum Arthropoda; class Malacostraca; order Decapoda; family Atyidae; genus Halocaridina; species Halocaridina rubra. The sequence goes on along the minus strand of JAXCGZ010015410.1, from coordinate 4,443 downwards.
GGAACTATCCGAAAGGAGATTACATCAAAATGAATGAGCTTTTTTGCAGTTATTGACTGGAGAACCTTATTTTACAACAAATCTGTACAAGAAATGTATGACATCTTTTGTGAGAAATATGGGAAGATAGTAGATTGCTGCATACCTGTCACCAAAGTAGGTGTAATTCATGCCAGAGAGAAATGGTTCGATAATTTGTTTAAAAGAGCTAAGGAGTGGAGAGACAAATGCTGGAAAAGGTATAGGAGGAGAAAAAACATAATTGCCTGGCAAACCTACAAAAGAGCAAGAAATGACTACCTAAGTAAAAGGAGAGAGGCAGAGAGAGACTATGAGAGGGACATCACCAGGAAGGCTAAAGAAAATCCCAAGCTTTTCCACAGCTTTATCAGAGGAAAACTGAAGGTAAAAGAACAGGTTTTAAGGCTAAAGAGAGCGGATGGAAGCATCACTGAGATGGATGAAGAGATCTGCAAAGAATTGCACAAGGAGTTTCAGTCAGTATTTACAGTAGAAAATACCCCACCCCCTCAGATTGCAGTGATAGAAGCTCAAGGGCCAGTATTAGAGAACATCAACCTTACAGCCACAGAGGTATGCAAAGCGCTGATGGATTTAGATGTTCATAAAGCTACAGGTCCTGATGACATATCCCCTCATGTGCTTAAAAAATGCGCAAACACAATATCAGTGGCACTAAGTATCATATTTAAGGAGTCACTGGAGTCGGGGGAGATTCCAAGATGCTGGAAACAAGCAAATGTGATACCTATCTTCAAAAAGGGAAGGAGGGATACGGCTCTGAACTATAGACCAGTTTCCTTGACCAGCATAGTTTGCAAAGTTATGGAGAAATTACTAAGGAAACATATCTCTCTTCACTTGGAATCCTTCAACTTTTTGTCAGTGAGGCAACATGGCTTCAGAGAAGGTAGATCAACATTAACAAACTTATTAGAATTTTATGATGAGGTAAGCCAAATCTTACAGGAAAGAGAGGGCTGGGCAGATTGCATATTCCTAGACTTCCAGAAAGCGTTTGACACTGTTCCACATGGGAGACTTATTAGGAAGCTGCAATCAATGGCTAGAATAGGTGGAAATGTTTTGGAATGGATAAAAACTTACTTAGAAGGAAGGGAACAGAGGGTTAGAGTAAGACACTCAGTGTCTGAATGGAGAAGAGTTAGTAGTGGAGTTCCCCAGGGTTCAGTTTTAGGGCCACTTTTGCTCCTTGTATATGTAAATGACCTACCAGAGTCTGTAAATTCATTCATGAATATGTTTGCAGATGATGCAAAGATTGTGAAGAAAGTAAAAAACGAGAACAATGGTAGAGAACTTCAGGAGGATCTAAATAATCTGCATGAGTGGTCAGAAAAGTGGCTAATGAAATTCAATACTTCAAAATGTAAGGTAATGAGAATGGGTACAATTGCAAGAAGGCCCAAGCTTGACTACTCGGTGGCTGGAGTACAACTTCAAGAGACAGAAAATGAGAGAGATCTAGGAGTAAACATACTGGCAGATTTGTCTCCAGAAATACATATAAATGGCATAGTAAGGGCAGCATATGCATTCTTATCAAATGTAAGGGTAGCCTTCAGGCACACTTACAATGAAATGTTCAGAAATATTTATGTAACCTATGTGAGGCCAAAACTCGAATATGCAGCCCCCTTTTGGAATCCGCACTTGAAAAAGCACATAGCTAAGCTTGAAAAAGTTCAAAGACATGCCACGAAACTGGTGCCAGAAATACGCAATCTCAGTTATGATGAGAGGCTGAGGGAATTAGACTTACCATCACTCGAAGCTAGAAGAGTGAGGGGGGATATGGTGACAGTCTTTAAATTCCTTCATGGTTATGATAGAGTGGATAGGGATCGATATTTTGATATGGCTGGCTCTAGAACTAGAGGTCATAGTTTGAAGCTTGGTAAGAAAACTTCTTTGCAGGATGTAAGGAAATACTTTTTCAGTGTAAGAGTAGTTGATAATTGGAATTGGCTAAGCGAGGAGGTAGTTAATGTTATGTCAATCCATAGTTTTAAGGACAAGTATGATAAGTATCACTAAGTATAAAATGGAACCGATGAGGAGACGGGAAGATACGAGCTTTGGGCTCTTTCCCGTAAACACAATTAGGTAATCACAATTAGGTAATCACATCAAGGATATACAATTGGAGTCCCGAGGACCAAATCCGCTCCTTTTTTTTTTCACTGACCCTTTGACACACTAAGAAAAAAATGGAATAAATTGATGACAATCTTTTTATCTATTCACATTTTTAAGTACTTGCGAAAATTTTACTTAAACATTTATAGCATGACCAACCGTATTTATTAGCTGAATGCATACATTCTTCTATTTACACTCTTATGAAAAATATTTAATATATATATATATATATATATATATATATATATATATATATATATATATATATATATATATATATATATATATATATATATATATATATATATATATATATATATATATATATATATATATATATATCTATATCTATATCTATATATATATATATATATATATATATATATATATATATATATATATATATATATATATATATATATATATATATATATATATATATATATATATATATATATATATATATATATATATATATATATATATATATATATATATATATATATATATATATATATATATATATATATATATATATATATATATATATATATATATATATATATATATATACATATATATATATATATATATATATATATATATATATATATATATATATATATATATATATATATATATATATATATATATATATATATATAGAGAGAGAGAGAGAGAGAGAGAGAGAGACTTATAGAATTAGGATGTAGTATAATAAAGACTATTTTCATTTTACCCATATGAACAATGCATTTTATTACCGTGATCTGCATACTAGATGTCTAGAATATTAATATCGTTTGTTACTACGTACATATATTATTGTTTGTTTGCACGACAGCTTATTTCTGTACTATGGCTTAAATATGCATCCGTATATGTACTGATAAGGTGCTTGCACTATTTCATTAAAAGTAAATACATTTTATTATTCACATGGATAGCGCATAGTGTATGCACAGCTCATTTTGGACTAACTGTATAAAACCCAGAGTGAAATCTGCTACGATCGGCTATTAACCATTCAACCCTGCATAATAAAGTTATTGCTTTGTCTTCAAGAGCAAACAGTTATTGTTGCTGCAGTCAGACTAATTATACTCTTGACCTCTAAGGTCAATTAGAGTCTCTGGAAATAGGGAATTTTAAGAACGAAATGTTTAGAGTCATTATGAACTATTGTGGTAACAACTATAAAATTTGTGAGGATAATTTTGTGAGAAAGCATAAAAAATTAGTTAAATTCAATGCCTGCAAGACACAGTTTTTGGCTATCTCTTTATCTTCTCCTCCTGATAGCCCTATTGTCTTCGAATCTATCGATATTTGCCCTCTTTATTCTATTAACATATTAGGAATCCAGATAGCCTCTAACTTGTCTAAGGGGAACCGTATAATCCAAATTTCTACGTCCAAAAAATTTGAGGTTCCGTTTCGTTTTCTCATTTCTTTTCCTCATTACAGTTACATAAAATCTATAAAGGTCTTATCCGTCCCTGCCTAGAATACTGCTCTCACATCTGGGGTGCTTCTTCATATACTAATCTCCGTGATAGGGTTGAGTCTAAGGCAATCAGACTCATCAATGACCCTTCTCTTACTTTTATCTGGATACTAAATCTCTTCACCGTAAGGTATCATCCCTTTCTCTTTTCTATCACTACCAATTCCATCGCTGCTCTGATGAGTTGACGAGTTGGATCCTACCCCCACTACCGAGGCCGAGACACACTCGCCGAGCAGCCTCGTCTCACAAGTACTGTGCGTAGATTTGTAACTCGCGGATTGGTCGGTGCAATGACTCCTTCCTGCAATCCATGTCTAGACTCTGGAACTCTCTTCCCCATTCTGTTTTTTGTAAGTCTTATAATCTAACTTCCTTAAAAATACGGATCTATCGTCATTTCAGGACCTAATCATCCCACATCTCTAGGGCCTCAGCACTTAGACTATACTTTCAGCCTGATATTTTTTCTATTGTGTATCATTACCTCATCGCCGCCTTATCCTTAACCTTTACTTTTTCTTCTTCTTAATGGTTCTTTCGTGCTCGGGACTTTATTGATAAGGGCAATTTTCTTGCCTGTCCCAGTGTCACCTTCATAATATATATATATATATATATATATATATATATATATATATATATATATATATATATATATATATATATATATATATAGATATAGGTAGATAGATAGCTGGATATACACACACATACACACACACACACACACACACACACACACACACACA
>JAXCGZ010015409.1:80000-82500 GCA_037179515.1 Halocaridina rubra | reverse complement strand
TATCTTAAAATCTCTTAATTCTAAGAACAAGAACCTGAAGCTCAGACAGATTTCATTCTGTCAGGAGTTTAACCCTTTGGAACAGACTGCCAAAGGGCATAAATGATATAAAAACAGTAACAGCCAGCAAATAGAAATTTCATACTTTGTGGAATTAGACATTCCATTATCATTTATTTCATATATAGTCGGCATTTACTCTAATACTGCAGAATTTTTACATATCATTTATGTTGTAATACTCATTACATAGTTTGTGGAATAGAGGTATTTATTCATTTATCTATTCATATCTCTCTCTCTCTCTCTCTCTCTCTCTCTCTCTCTCTCTCTCTCTCTCTCTCTCTCTCTCTCTCTCTCTCTAACCTGCTCCTAGGTATCAAATGGGCAATTCGTCTTCATTTGAACGATAGGACAAACACATTGAAGCGGAAAAGGGGAAGACAGAGAGGGAGGGAGGAAGGGAGAGAGAGAGGGAGGGAGGTGGAAGGGAGGAAGGGAGAGAGAGTGGGAGGGAGGGAGGGGGGGTGGGTGGGGGAGGGAGGGAGGGTGAAAAGATGAAGAGCAAGGGGGCCTTTGAGAGAGCGGTTGCCTTTTGTTGTCAGCATCAAACAAAACCTTTCTTAAGATGGGGATCACTTCCGGTACCCCTTTCTGTCGAGATCTACAACCCCCCCCCACTCTTTTCAACCCCTTTCTTGGCGATCCGTGTAAACACCGGTTCTGGTTTTACATCACGGACTCCCTTTTCAACTAAGGGCTAGGACGGTTGCCTTCTTGCGAAGGACTTGTTTTGGCAGATGTAATCGTTACCCTGAGTGCATGCCCTCGCTAACCCCAGACCGTGAAGGGGCGCGAACCCTCAACCTGACGCCTCAGAGTCGCGGAAGCTATCGCTTGAGCCACGGTGACTACTATCAGTGTAAACACCATGTATGAATTGCATGATTACACAAATATACAGTTTGTCGATGTCGTTGGAGAATGGTTCCTAACTCTTAAAACTGGGATTGAGTCTCATTGGTTTCCTAAAACGCAACCTAACCTAACCATACCTAACCTAACCTACTTATAAGAGATCAAGTTAGGTCTAGTTATAATAGGAAATCAATGAAAGATAAACTATACATTGAGAAACTGAAATCACATTCCAGAAGGTACACATGGTTCTTTATCATACCAATATTATGGACGTAAGAATATGTACATATACAGGTGTTTTCTTTGACAGGTAAATGATTTTTTTAGCATTATGTATTTTCGTATTCTTTTTTGATACGCATTAGTTTCATATATGTAAGTCAAGCTGTTTTCTGTGTTTTCTGATCATACATCTTTTTTTTCTTTAGTTTATAAAATGCTAGAGGGAGGCCTAGGTTTGGGTGGATGGATGGAGTAAGGAGAGCCCTGAATGATAGGAGGATGGATGTGAGGGAAGCAAGTGAGCGTGTTAGGAATAGGAATGAGTGACGAGCAATTGTGACGCAGCTCTGATGGGCATCTGCTGATACCACGGGGCTGCATCTTACAGAGGTAGCCCTGTGGTAGGGGAGTTGGCATTTATGAAGCGACGCAGGTTGTGGAAGAGCCACGAGGATGGGCTGTGGCACTCCAGCAGTGCCATCTGAGCGGTCGCTAGCTCCCTCGTCATTGCCCATAGTAATAATAATAATAATAATAATAATAATAATAATAAGACTTTATTTCCAACGTACATTGGGTATTCAAATATGGGTGTACTATTAAAATTTACAAGTAAAATCTTCCTTTAAGAGTAACTTCTTAAGATTATATTTAAAAGTATACACTGAACCAGCATTTTTTAGTTCTCTGGGAAGCTGATTATATAAATGAGGTCCACGAATGTTTATATCTCTTGAGCCAATATCAGTTTTAGACCTTCGTACTAATAAATCTTCCCCTTGACGGGTAGTTAACCCGGTAACTGAGCTTACTGTAGAAAAATTATACAAGCAATCAGGAAGATTGTTTCTTAGTATATTAAAAACAAAGGTACATATATCAAAAACATATTTATCTCTAATCTTTATCCATTCTAGATCTTTTAAAACAGGAGAGATGTGCTCGTATTTTCTTACATTGCCAACAGCCACTCGTGCTGCAAAGTTTTGTAACTTTTGTATTCTTTGTAACTGAGTCTTATTTGTACATCCCCAAACTTTGAGACAGTAATTAATTAAACTCATAGCTAAGGACTGGACAATTATTATACGAGTTGATGTTTCAAATGAGTCTTTTACCCTATTTAGATATATTAGAGTACCCATTACTTTTTTATAAATTTCATCTATATGCATTTCAAAATTCATGTAACGGTCAAAATAGACACCTAGGTTCTTTAGCGAGTTCATTGGCTTAATGATATTACCGTTAAAATTTATATGAAGATTGTCATCCCCTTATTGTTTCTTTTTTGATGTCGGCTACCCCCAAATTGGGAAGACAGCCAAGGTAGATAGATAGATAGATAGTTTATAAA
>JAXCGZ010015409.1:70000-75000 GCA_037179515.1 Halocaridina rubra | reverse complement strand
CTTTTCGAGTCACAAAATAAGCCAACATTTTTTTTTCGAGAATTAATGCCATATTCACTAGAAAGAAATCATATTAACACAATATTGTATGTGAATACATGATACATATTTTGCCCCTGGTTGGGATTCGAACTTAGGACACAACATCCGTGTGATAAGTCGCTACCAACTATACCACTGAAGGTCTAAAAGAAGAAAGCAAAATGTTTACATTCCATGACTGACGACACACTTAGGCAATTTCCTGCTCATAAGAGACCCATCGGTATAAATGCAAAGAGTTTCATTGATTGAGGCAAATGAATTTATTTATGGATGTGGTGAGGGAGGACATGGGGGTGCGTGGTGTAACAGAGGAGGATGAAGGTGATGGGGCGAAAAGGAGACAATTAATCCACCGTGGCTACCCCGAACGGACGAAGCCGAAAAATTTAATGATGCTTTCTATTGCTTCTAACTACTGAGGTGTTTTATTAAATGGAGAGACTTTCAGGCCCGATTTCTTAAACATTGTAAGCCTAGGATGCCATACTGTTAGTTTGCTAGACACACACAAATGGATTTCATAAACGCATCTGACGCTGTTCTGTGTATGGTTAGGACCGCGACAGATGAGTTTATGAAATCCATTTGTGTGTGTCTAGCTAACTAACAATATAGTATCCTAGGTTTACACTGTTTAAGAAATCGGGCCTCACTCCAGAGAGTAATGTTGGTGAGGAGTAACAAGTCCTTCGCAAGAAGGCAACCGTCCTAGCCCTTGGTAGAAAAGGGAGTCCGTGACGTAAAACGAACAACATTGGATCATTCTCATTAACTGCTACCAAAACTTGCTTCAGCGTCTCTGATTAAAAGTGTAAGTATTTTAATATCAATTTGCACGTGTTAATGCAGTGATCACCTTTGCAGAGCGGTAACGCTCGCGACTTTAATTCACCAGGTCGAGGATTCGCGGCCCGTCGCGCTCTGAAGTTAGAAAGGACAGTCACTCAAGGTAACAATCACACCGGCCAAAACTAAAATCCTTCTCAAGAAGGCTCCGTCCTAGACCTTAGTGGAAAAGGGAGTCAGTGACGCACAACAGATTACTTACTGCGACCCCGTATAAAGAGAGGATAATAAAGTTGAAGAAGATGTTCAACTGCATTCGACATTTTATTAATGACTCAGTGATTGTAGTTACCGTGGCTCAAGCGGTAGCGTCCTCGGCTTTGAGGCCTCAGGTCGAGGATTCCCACCCCGTCACGGTCTGAGGTTAGCAAGGGCATGCACTCAGGGTAATGATTACATCTGCCAAACAAGTACTTCGCAAGAAGGCAACCGTCCTAGCCCTTGGTAGAAAAGGGAGCCCGTGACTTAAAACCGGAACATTAATTACTCAGTGGTTGTTTGTATTAACTTTGACTCTTGCAAAGGACCAGTATCCCATGGGCATTTATTTCACTAAGTGAACACCTTATATGACCACTGATTACTGGAAATCAGAGATTCCACGAGTACAAGTTTAGTTTACCTAGATCTGGACCGAAATTACCCTAAATCCATATTGATTACCCTAAGCGTAATGAAATTCATTATTATAATTATTATAATTATTATTATTATTATTATTATTATTATTATTATTATTATTATTATTATTATTATTATTATTATTATTATTATTATTATTATCATTATAATCATTATTATTATTATTATTATTATTATTATTATTATTATTATTATTATTATTATTATGTTCGAACATTACTTCAAACACTTGTCTGTCGAACCGCGTTCGACGAACCGTTTGACCGTGTAAACCCCCATTTAGTCACAACAAATGTTTGTGGGATATTATTCCTGTTACAGATATAGTCATTTCATTTCATTTTCTTTGAACAGGTTTTATGTAAATAAGTTGGTTCTGGACTGGACTATAAAGCAAACATGTTTACCCTAAACTAAGGTATTTTACCCTAAAGTGGAAGCACTGCTGGAAATGCTTTATTAGAGGAGAGAACTTGAATTAATGTTATATACCAGGAACGTTGCTACTCATAGCTAGCCGTGAATAACTCTTATCACCCCGTTCTGAATTTTCTTTTTCTTTTAAAGGGTCTTAGAATAAACATACTCACTGTGCTGAGCTGCTGGCGTGATAGTCGACTAATGACCTGATAGAAAATTCAGCATCAATTAATACCAACACCAGATACCCTGCTGACTAATGCTTTAATGGCCTTAACCAATCATAGGGTCGCTTGAGCAGATATTTGGCCTAGTCATTATGAGGGGGGTGAAAGAATAAATTAATACCAACACCAGATACCCTGCTGACTAAAGCTTTAATGGCCTAAACCAATCAGAAGGTCGCTTGAGCAGATTTTTGGCCTAGTCATTATGAGGGGGTGAAGGAACTGGAAATTTCATATAATTGTGGGTTTTACACAATTCAACATGGTTGTTTAAGACAAGGTGATGCTCTTAAGAAGTATTTGAAAATTACTTTTGTTTTTTTTGGGTTAAAACAAGACTGAGGTCTTGAGACACCTTGAGAGAATTGCTTAAATATCAGTAGAGGTGTCCTTATGAAAATGCCATTATTTGACAGCAAATAGAGGTTATTCATTAAGATTTTTAAATAGAAAAGGAGACCAAACTCCACCTTGAGGAATTCCTAACATAAATTATCTTTCATTGGATGTAAGATAGCCTCTATGGTACACTTTAAAGGATATGAATTTAGATAACATCTAAATAATATTGATATTTTACCTTTAACCCCGAAAGTATCTAAGAAATCTAAATTAACGATTATATATTGTAATATCAAAACCATTTTGCAATTTTAGAAAAATCCGGGACTTCAGAGGAGCGCTTAGCATTCACAAAGTTTACCAAACACTCTTTGGAACTTTTCCCTTTCATAAGCTAAACAGTGTTACCAATTCCACATTTTTTTCAACGCATATTTTATATTTTAAATGGCAACACTGATTACCATTTAAGTCACTGTTTGTACACGTAATCTTTTAGTCACTCAAAAGTCTGTTGGATATTTGTTTCTGTTACAGATATAGTCAATTCAATTTCTTTTTCTTTGAACAGGTTTTATGTAAATAAGTAGGTACAGGACAAGGACTGTAAAGCAAACATGAACTATAAATTCATACTAACAGGGTATAATATAAACTCAAACGTATATTCAAAGCAAACATGAACTATAAAGTCACACTCAAAGGATATAATATAAACACAAACGTATATTCAAAGCAAACATGAACTATGAAGTCACACTTACAGGATATAATATAAACTCAAACGTATATTGAAAGCAAACATGAACTATAAAGTCACACTTACAGGATATAATATAAACACAAACGTATATTCAAACACGAACTATAAAGTCACACTTAAAGGATATTATATAAACTCAAACGTATATTCAAACACGAACTATAAAGTCACACTCACAGGATATAATATAAACTCAAACGTATATTCAAAGCAAACATGAGTCTTATAAGTAGTTACAGGACTATAAAGCAAATACGAACTATAAAGTCACACTCACAGGATATAATATAAACTCAAACGTATATTGAAAGCAAACATGAGTCTTATAATGACTGTACCCCACTAAATAACTGTTAATGGTTTCTCTCTCTCTCTATCTCTCTCTCTCTCTCTCTCTCTCTCTCTCTCTCTCTCTCTCTCTCTCTCTCTCTCTCTCTCTCTCCTCTCTCTCTCTCCTCTCTCTCTCTCTCTCTCTCAGGAATATAAATCATATTAGACATGTGGTCCACATGTTGAAGAAATTAGGTTTGCGAGCGGCTACTTCTTTGTCAGCGGAGGACCTTGTCAAAACACTATTGTTTTTCTGTGGATCATGTAAAAAGCAAGAGAGAGAGAGAGAGAGAGAGAGAGAGAGAGAGAGAGAGAGAGAGAGAGAGAGAGAGAGAGAGAGAGAGAGAGAGAGAGAGAATTTTATTTCTTATTCACCCATTCAGCAAGTCTGTCAAACATACCAGTTTTCACATCGAAGCCTTGTGTTGTCGAATTACTGTTCCACCACTGACTATTATTTATCTGCATGGTTTATAATCCCTCTGAGCTCCCTGACGAAGCTAAATTTGAGGTGCTGGTGAAGAGATGATATACGAGCAACTTCGCAAACATATTCAACTTAGTTCTGGTCCGAAGATAGATAGATAGATAGATAGATAGATAGATAGATAGATAGATAGATAGATAGAGAGAGAGAGAGAGAGAGAGAGAGAGAGAGAGAGAGAGAGAGAGAGAGAGAGAGAGAGAGAGAGAGAGAGAGAGAGAGAGAGAGAGAGAGAGAATCTTAACGTGCCCCAAAATCCGAAGTACATAGCAGTGATCAAAACTTCCTTATACAAGAAGCTAAGAAAAAATTATATTTACTCAAACTAAACCGATCAACCTCATCCACTCAATTATGGCACTAGGTGACAAACGAGGGCTAGCTGGCACACGCATGAGGGCATGAGACTGACCACTCAATTGAACTGGCATAAAAAAAGGAAAGGTCATTTGATATCATATCGCCAATGCCCAAGAGAGCTGACGACAGCCCTTTTTCCAAGACTTTTTATAATAATACATACACATACATATATACATACGTACATACATACATGCATGCATACATACATGCATACATACATACATACATACATACATACATACATACATACATACATACATACATACATACATACATACATACATACATACATACATACATACATACATACATACATTCATACATACATACATACATACATACATACATACATACATACATACATACATACATACATACATACATACATACATACATACATACATGCATGCTTACATACATACATACATACATACATACATACATACATACATACATACATACATACATACATTCATGCATGCATGCTTACATACATAGTTAATTACATACATACATACATACATACATACATACATGC
>JAXCGZ010015409.1:52500-62500 GCA_037179515.1 Halocaridina rubra | reverse complement strand
AGGGGAAGGAATGGGAGAAGTAGGAGAGAGGAAGGAATGGGAGAAGTGGGAGAGAGAAGGAATAGGAGAAGTAGGAGTGGAAGTAATGGAAAAAGTAGGAGAGGGAAGGAATGGGAGAAATAGGAGAGGGAAGGAAAGGGAGAAGTAGGAGAGGGAAGGAATGGGAGAAATAAGGCCATAAGAGGGCGGAAGTGGCACTAGTGGCCAAGCGGTGATATTTATTCATCTCAGATTTCTTTTGGCATCCCATTACATAATGAGGTGAATTACTTAAGATTTTCCTTTCAAGGATTTGCTTTTAATTACCTTGTGGGAGCTTTTCTAAGTGAGTTCTCTATTATTGGGATATTTGTTACAATGAATTTGTATTGGTCTTTATGATGATGATTATTATAATAATAATAATAATAATAATAATAATAATAATAATAGTAATAATAATAATAATAATAATAATAATAATAATAATAATAATAATAATAATAATAATAATAATAATAATAATAATAATAATAATAATACGTCTACGACTCTGAGGCGGCAGGTCAAGGGATTGAGGGTAGTAAGGGCATACACTCAAAGTAACGATTACATCTGCCAAAACAAGTCCTTCGTAAGAAGGCAACCGTCCTAGCCCTTAGTAGAAAAGGGAGTTCGTGACGTAAAACCGAATAAAATAATAATAATAATAATAATAATAATAATAATAATAATAATAATAATAATAATAATAATAATAATAATAATGATAATAATAATAATAATAATAATAATAATAATAATAATAATAATAATAATAATAATAATAAAAATAATAATAATAATAATAATAATAATAATGATAACAATAATAATAATAGAAATAATAATAATAGAAATAAAAATAATAATAATAATAATAACAATGCAATTATTATGACTTGTTATTATTATTATTATTATCATTATTTTTATTATTATTATTATTATTATTATTATTATTATTATTATTATTATTATTATTATTATTATTATTATTATTATTTTTATTATCATTATTATCATTATTATTATTATTATTATTATTATTATTATTATTATTATTATTATTATTATTATTATTATTATTATTATTATTATTATTGTTATTATAATTATTATTATTTCTATTATCATTATCATTATTTTTATTATTATTATTATTATTATTATTATTATTATTATTATTATTATTATTATTATTATCATTATTATTATTATTATTATTATTATTATTATTATTATTATTATTATTATTATTATTATTATTATTATTATTATTATTATTATTATTATCATTATTATTATTATTATCATCATTATTATTATTATTATTATTATTATTATTATTGCTACGTCAGATATCCTTAAAAAATCAGGATGACCACAACCGTAATAAAAGAACGGAAAAGAACTTAGAGAATTGTATTCTCAAAATATCGAACCCAACGTAGCCATAAGGAGTTTTAGGTATATCTGGTTTCACTTCGAGGCTTCTTCCTTCAAGGCAAAAATATCACCTATGCTGTTTCTATATTCTATATATCTATCTATCTATCTACCTTGACTGTCTCCCCCAATTGGGGGGTAGTCGACATCAAAAAAGAAACAATAAGGGGATTACTTTGCTCTATGTCCCAAGTTTATAATTATCTATTTCAGTTTGGATATGCATTATTCATTATGATTATATCAGTATGTTATGATATGTGTAATCTGTATTGAATTGGCGTGCAAGTTGTCTATCTTTTTAGATGCATGAGCCATTTTTTCCCTTATAAGGGGAGTGACTGCGTCTAGGTAAAATACTCTGACTCTCTGGGAAAAGAAAATACAGAGGAAGGGATTCCCAGTCCCCTCGCTCCACCCCATTTAGTCGACTTTTATGACACGCAAGGGGACACGGTGGACGTAGTCTAGCCGCCCTCCATATATAGTACGTGCGAATCGTACTATATAGAAATTCTCTCCTTATGCGTTGTATGTTAATGAAATTTATTCATCTGCCAGCTGTGCCTATTGAATTATATATATATATATATATATATATATATATATATATATATATATATATATATATATATATATATATATATATATATATATATATATAGATATATCTTGATATAATTTGGCAAACAGCTCTGATGTTTGTAATATCAACTATTCAAAAATTTTCAATATATATGGGTTAATCGAATCATCCCTGGTTAATTTTAAAGCGATAATATCTGCAAAGAAGACGCAGGAGGCGCGGAAATATATAAATACATGCAGCCTCCAGTTTTTTTTAATTCATTAATATCGCGATTAAAGAAATTCGAAAAGAGACGCCTTGTAGGTCAGTCTATACATTAATGTAATTAGAAAAAGTTGATGCCACTATTATATTTAATGATAATATTTAATTATTACAATTAATCGCAATAGGTTAATCAAAAAGTATTTATAACCTTTGGTATTATGTTAATATATAATGAGATGGTTATACACTTAGTTTTAAATTTAGGTACCTTACAATAAATGAGTAAAGAAATAAATAATTTAATAAATAAATAAATAAAGTAACAATCAAACAAATATATAAATAATTAATGAATTTTAATTTATTTTCATATCAATGTTATCAGTACATATACTAATATGCAGAAAAAGTAAATGTTCCTGTTAGCTGTACAAACATATCGTATAAGCATCTAAATTATCATAAAATGAAATCTTATAGAACTATAACGTGTGTATGTGTTGGTTGGCTGGTTGTAGATATCCACCCAGGGGTGGATGGGTCATGGTTGACCCGTAGGTGAGTGATTTGGGAATGGAGGTCATGTCTTATCTGCAAAGGTGAAGAAAAACTTCAAGATATTCTTCACAAGGTCAGTGGTAGTCTCCTTTTATTTTATGTGTTAGTTAGATGCCTTAAGAAATTTTGTGGGGGTGAAGAGGAAAGTTTGTATGGGACAGCGGTGAAGAAGGGAGAGTTGATGGCGCCGCGTGCACGCCTTTAACCCCTGGGGGACCACCGGGAAGAAAGTTTAAATGGGAGATAGGAACGAGAAAGAAAGTTTATGGATATATAATATGGAAAAAATAATTTGATGAACAAAAGTAACTGTGTAGTGGGAGGGCGCGTAAATATGGAACTCTCAATAATTTTGCTATTCTCTAGCGACACTTAGTGGCCTTCGGATTTTCGTGAAAGAATAGTGTACAGCAAGCTCAAGTGAGAGTAATACTTTTAATAATTACTGCAGTGATTATCAAGATATATTACGATAAATTTAAATGAACTTCAGAAGTGTGACTCGGATTTTGAGCCAAGTGATATAGTCTCAAGCCGCGGCGGGTGATAAAGTCAAAGGAAAAAATTCATAGTAAAAAATAACGATTTTGGCTAGGTAAAAAGTCACAGATAAATAAGTCACAGGTTAGTTTAGGTTAGACTTTGTTCCTGTGACTTTTTCCTCTGAATTTTTTCCTGTGACATTTTTACCCGAGAATTTTTACTGGTGACTTTTTTACATGGATTCTTTCAATCACAGCCTTCCTGATCAGTACCCAGCCTCACCCAGCATTAACTGCCATTGTGATGTGATCGTTTTACGTCACGAACTCACTTTTCTACTAAGGGCTAGGACGGTACCTTCTTGCGAAGGACTTTGGTTATGGCCAGTACAGCCGTTACCCTGAGGGCATGTCCTTATTATCCTCAGACCGTGGCGGGCAGCAAGACTTCGGCTTGACGTCTCAAAGCTTGGATGCTACCACTCTGCCACAAGAATGGAGCTATTAGGAGCCGCCGTTTTGGCGCCGCACTCTTAGTGCCACTGCATTTATAACTAAACTTCTTTGAGTTGCCCTTTTGGTACTAAACTGTGTTGGCTAGGTTAGGTTAGGTTAGTGTTAATTAAAAATTTTTTTTAATTTTATAAAGGCGCCTTTCACGACACCAAAATAACCTCGGTAAAACGGCAGTGTGAAGTACCCGACCTCTTTGCCACGGCGACCAAAACCAAGATTAGTTGCCACTCCCATTGTAATATTCTACCGTTCCCAAGCACCCTACAACGGCTTCATCACAGAGGAAGTAACATTTACTGACTTATCTACTGTGGATGCTGATATATTCCCTGACAGATTCAATTCATCATCAAATAGAAATTTTCATTACTCAGTGCAAGGCATTAAATGCGAACTGACTGGAAAACCCAGCCACTGGGTTAAGCAGGCCAGCTTAGCTCAGTACCGGTCCCAAGCCCGGATAAATGGGGAGGGTTTCCAGGATAGTCCTAGCAAGACACTGGAAGAAAACCTCTTTACTCAAGAAACGCATGGGTGATTATAGTCATCCGACTGACAAATAGAGAACTATCTACTCAGGTCTATGGTTAAAAAAAAAAAAAAAAAAAAGTATTACTTCAAACCAGTCAGTAATTCCTCTCAGAAGTAGTGGAACTCTCGGGTCAGTATAAGGGAAAGTGCATCATTGAGAGGTAAGGAAAACATAAAATAATTTCAATTATAATTACTCTCTTACCTCAGTATAAGGGAAAACACATAATTCAAAAGCTATTAAGACATATAATAATTTCTATTATACTTACTCTCTCACCTCAGTATAAGGGAAATCACATCATTCAGAAGCTAGTAAAACATAAAATAATCTCAAATATAATTACTCTCAAACCTCGTTATAAAGGAAAAGTTATCATTCATATACAAATAAAGCTTGAAATAATTTCAAATATAATTACTCCAATCTCAGGTGTCCGAAGATAAACCAAGAGGTGGAGGACTTGTTAACAGTCTTCCAAGATCAAACTTCAAGTTAAATGACCAATGGAACTCGATGCAACGTTCAATTACCAGACTTTCAGCGGATGGTGAAAGCCTTGCAAATAATGTGAAAAATGCTTGAATAACACTTCATTTTACTTGAAATAACTCTAGCTTCAAGCAATTGTTAGACACATTTATGCCTTTTATTTCACTACTACTTGCTTACAACAACGATATGGCTATCAACATTATTTCCTGTTTCAGTCACTAGACTTTGTATTCTCAGAATTCCTTAAGTGCATTGCAAGATGAATGTGACAATATTGGATACATCGTCCGACACAAAATAACCAACCCGGCTGTACGTTGCACAACAGAAAGTAGAGAATAAGAATCATCCAGCACAAAATAACCAACCCGGCTGTACGTTGCACAACAGAAAGTAGAGAATAAGAATCATCCAGCACAAAATAACCAACCTGGCTATACGTTGCACAACAGAAAGAAGAGAACAACAATCGTCCAGCACAAAATAACCAAGCCGGCAATAAGTTGCACAACAGAAAGAAAAGAACAACACTCGTCCAACGCAAAATAACCAAGCCGGCAATAAGTTGCACACAGAAAGAAGAGAACAACAATCGTCCAGCACAAAATAACCAAGCCGGCAATAAGTTGCACAACAGAAAGAAGAGAACAACAATGATGTCCTTCACTACAGCTCATGCTAATACAGTAACAATCTCTAGAGTCTGAACCAAAAAGTCTCTCGAATTCATGCTTCCGCTTCAATAACACTCAATAATGAATCGCATGGGATGAAGCTTCAAATATCCTTTCGTGTAACCGGCAACTCCTCTGAGAAAGACATACATAATTTTTTCCCTCAAGAAATCCACATCATCCAAGTTAGAAATCCTTAGCAGTAACAGTACCCAAGGTATATGAGGCCGTGATATACAGACAGTCACTGGCCCACAGGCACATTAGTCCAGCCATTTTATGGGGGTAAACAACAGAAACAATATTATTCACAATATATCCAAAACAACTACCTCATTGGAAGAGATAGCAAAGAGGTTATGGAGAAGTGCTTACTCAGTAAGACTACAGGAGACACAAACTTCTCTTATCTGCAACGGCGTAGAAGAGGATTCTCCTGAGGAGGAACTTATAAGCCTAGATTCACACCTTGCCATCCATATCTTGGGAGCATATGGTCAGACCTGGATTCACATTCAGGGCAATGATATTCATCCAATGCTTGGTGTAGACACTGAAATCCATGAGCAATCTCCAGATCATTCTGTGAGTATGAATTCCATGCAGTGCCGAGGACATTATGATTCAAGGCATGGTAATGACTGTAACAGTATGCAAAAATTAGTGAGACTTATTTCCCTGCTTATTTTAAGGCGGTATCAGTGTTTAGTGTATGTTGCCCGCTGTGGCCGAGATGGTAAACATGCATATACTATTTTATTACAAGAATACAAACATGGATTCCGGCCAAAATCAGCAAGAGAAACTGCTGTCAAACTAATAAAAAAAATTTACAGTTATCTAGATAAGAAAGAAAATTCCCTTCTTCTGCTTTTAGATTTATCAAGAATCAATTGAAGGCCTAAATCATAGAATTCTTATTAATAAGTTTGCTTAATTAAACACAAACCAAACATAATTTAGAGAATATTCTGCTGTTAGATTTATCACAAATCTTTTGAAGGCTTAAATCATAGAATTGTTATTAATAAGTTTGTTTAATTAAACACAAACCTAACATACTTTAAAGAATATATTTCTAATTGCAAGCAGCCAAACTGATTCAAGAACATTTTCTCCATTCCGGAAAAATATATCGTTTGGTGTTCCGCAGGGATCAATATTATAGGTCCAATCCTGTTCTCTAATTATGTAAATTTTCCAGCTTTAAACCAAATTGCTTTATAGTACGACACACGAATGTCACTCATCTACTTTGGTGGTGATATTATTAATCTCTCAAAACTAAATTTAATATCAGAAAACACTTTGTCGAAAGTTAAAACTTATTTTCAAAAACAAAACAGAAAATGTGCCGCTAATCCATTATAATAAAGCACATACACACACACACACACACACACACACACACACACACACACACACACACACACACACACACACACACACACACACACACACACACACACACACACACACACACACACACACACACACACACACACACACACACACACACACACACACACACACACACACACATATATATATATATATATATATATATATATATATATATATATATATATATATATATAACACGAGACAAGAGAAATCCCATATAGATGAAGATATTAAAGTCAATCTGAAGGAACCTCTAAACAGGCACATTTCACCTTTATCGAAACCCCATTCATTAAAGATACCAGTTCCAACATCCACCCAATATATTCAATCAAATATCTGCTTAGTCAACAGGGACGACAAGACAAAAGGGCATTATGACAATTCCCATATATTCCATTGGTCCTTAAAGTGGGGTTTACACTGTCAACGGTTCGTCGAACGCGGTTCGACAGACAAGTGTTTGAAGTGATGTTCGAACGTGTGAACGGGGTATTTGGTTGTCGAACACGGAACGTGTTTGACAACCAAATACCCCGTTCACAAGTGATGTTCGAACGTGTGAACGGGGTATTTGGTTGTCGAACACGGAACGTGTTTGACAACCAAATACCCCGTTCACAACTTCGAACATCACTTCAAACACTTGTCTGTCGAACCGCATTCGACGAACTGTTTGGCCGTGTAAACCCCCCTTAACAATTAAAAGGCATTCGAGTTTCTATCAAACGTCAAATTTTGACCATTCGATTCAGGACCACCGCGCTGCAGTTACTGAGCGAAAGACAGATATTTGAC
This sequence comes from Halocaridina rubra, assembly GCA_037179515.1. Classification (NCBI taxonomy): domain Eukaryota; kingdom Metazoa; phylum Arthropoda; class Malacostraca; order Decapoda; family Atyidae; genus Halocaridina; species Halocaridina rubra. The sequence goes on along the minus strand of JAXCGZ010015409.1, from coordinate 54,778 downwards.
GGCGCTGACCGTCCTAGCCCTTGGTAGAAAAGGGAGTCCGTGATGTAAAACGTAGATATTAGATTATACGCTAATGAGACAATTGTTTTTATTTTCTTTATATAAGCTCCAATAATGTTTATATTAAAACAAGGATAGAGTTAAGCGAGCTTTTCAAGAACGCGCTCTAGGAGGTTTTCCAATGAAAAAAAAAACTATTTTTATTATTTCTAGAGTATCTAGTGAGCGACAATTATCCTAGTTTATTCAGAGCTATTATCATTGTAGTCACCGTGGCTCAAGCAGTAGCGTCCGCGACTCTAAGATGTTAGGTCGAGGGTTCGCGCCCCGTCACGGTCTGAGGTTAGCAAAGGCATGCACTCAGGGTAACGATTACATCTGCCAAAACAAGTCATTCGCAAGAAGGCAACCGTCCTAGCCCTTAGTAGAAAAGGGAGTCCGTGACGTAAAACCGGAACAATTCCGAGCTATTATTATTGTTGCGTATAATCCTTATGGAAATATGTAGTTACAGTGATGATTATCTTCAATATATGGAATAAATGTATTTCGTATAATTTTTATGGTAAATTTAGATACGAGAAAACACAGTTTAAAGATTCTTTTGAAAAGTGTATCAAATCGAATATTATGAAGAGTTGATTTTCAATATATTGAAAGCTGAAATAATAATAATAATAATAATAATAATAATAATAATAATAATAATAATAATAATAATAATAATAATAATAATAATAATAATAATAACAATAAAAATAATAATAATAAAAATAATAATAGTAATAATATCGAAGTGATATAAATAACAATTTTAGATACAAATTTTTTTTTCCATTTCTTTGGTAAAATAAATTTTCAAAGGCTGTCTGTGCAAATATGCTATCTTTCTACATTGGCTATATTTGCTTTTGTTAACTTAGAAATTAAATAGCGTTGATACATATATAGCAACATAGACCAAAAAATCCTGCTTGCTACATATGAAATATTTTGGAATGAAAAAAGTCAATTAAATTGGTACCAGAAGTATTGTAGAATTTTGGAATCAGGGTTACGATCTGAATTAAATTAAATTTCTGAGGATAAAAATAATTCTTCATTTAACATTATTGTAATTTAATGCTCACCAGAAACAGTAGTAATCATGGCTCAAGCGGTAGCGTCCGCGACTTTGAGGCGTCAGGTAGAGGATTCGCGCCCCGTCACGGTCTGAGGTTGGCAAGGGCATGCACTCAGGGTAACGATTACATCTGCCAAAACAAGTCCTTTACAAGAAGGCAACCGTCCTAGCCCTTGGCAGAAAAGGGAGTCCGTGACCGGAGCCGGAAAAAGTGTTTAGTAGAAACACTTCCGATTGTTTTTAAATACAAAAGACAGAGTTTTTTCAAGTTAATCTGATTCTAGATGATGATGATGGTCGGTTTTACGTCACGGACTCACTTTTCTATTAATCCCTAGGACGGTGCTTTTTAGCTAAGGACATTGGTTTTAGCAGGTGTGATCGCTATGCAGAGCGAATGCCCATTCAAATCTCAGTCCATAACAGGCCGCGAAGCCTTGACCTAACGCCTGAAAGTAGCGCTCGCTACCACTTTGCCACGGTGATTGTAGATCACATATAATAATAATCAGGAATAAAATATCAGATTAAACCATGGTTGTTCTTACTTATTGGTAACTTTAATTAGCGCTCAGGTTACCGCAGGATATGTTGAAATTGATGTCAAAGTATCCCAGGATAACTAGCGTTAAATTCCGGTTTTACGTCACGGACTCCCTTTTCTACCAAGGGCTAGGACGGTTGCCTTCTTACGAAGGACATTTTCTGGCAGATGTAATCGTTACCCTGAGTGCATACCCTTGCTAACCTCAGACCGTGACGGGGCGTGAACCCTCGACCTGACGCCTCAGAGTGGCGGACGCTACCGCTTGAGCCACGGTGACTACTAGGATAGCTAGCGTTAAGGTAAGGGGTAATTTTATATCAATATCAGAAAGACTTTTGCTTTCAAATTAGAGGAGGTTATGCTGAAATTAATTTCAATATACCTCTAGGTGGTAACTTAACTTTCAGTAAAAGGGTAATTCAGGAAAATTTCAGTAGGATTTCAGGAGGATTGTAACATTTATGAATCTAAATGTGTTTATAAGATACCTTGATTTTGATGTATAAAAATTTCAGAAATATTTTTGCTTTCAAATTTCCGGAGAGTATGCTGAAATTAATTTCAAAGTACCTCTTGGTGGTAACTTACATTAAGTAAAAGGGTACTTC
>JAXCGZ010015409.1:45000-47500 GCA_037179515.1 Halocaridina rubra | reverse complement strand
ACACACACGGATTAAAAAAGTATGTAAGTTATTGGAATTTATAACATTGAAAAAAGAATAAGTTTCTTTTCACATAATAAAGGATTTAGCTTTTTTTTTTTTTTAAGCGTGTGCCAATAAAGTTTCGAAAATAATTCATATCAAGTAAAGATAAAGACTTCCAGTATATTAAGTAACCCTGTAAGTCGTTAGGTTAGGTTAGGTTAGGGTTGGTTTTATTAAGTTAAGTTAATGCGTAACTTAACCTATACTAACCTAACTTGACCTAACCAAATCTAACCCGTTATGGGGTTATTCAGTATACTAAGAGTCGCTATTTTTACAATCCCAATTAGTTCAAGCTCATATATTCCAATTATTTTGACAATCTCTTATTGTTTATATTAACACATATGGAGACACCAACACATGAATGTTTAAAGCGTATAAAAATACTTCACAAGTTTAAAAGAGGGAACGAACTAAAAACTTACCCATAGCGGTTAATGCCGGGTCAGGATAAGGAAGACTAGGTAACATGTCCACTGCTTTCTCGCTCTTGATTGGCCCCATTGATTGATTGATTTTTTCCTTTTTTTTATATTTTCTGATTGATTTTCTTAATTTATATATCAAGTCTTACATGTATCTTTTATTATTCTTATTATTATCTGAGTCACGCTATGTGTCTTATATATATATATTTTTTTTTCTTTGTTAGATTGACTTTCTAATTTCTAAGCTTGAGCGTTTTTTTTTTTTGAAACTTTTTTTGAAACTTTGTTTTTCAGTGCTGCTGATAGGTTTTTGCCTAAACTTAATTCACTGATCGGTCTAAATATAAGCTATTTATCGCCTTTTTTTCTAATTTCAAAACGAAATTTTATCCTTGACACATATTTTCAACTGGGGCACGGTTATTTCATCGCGTATCGAAACAAATGTATCGGAGTTTCATATGAATTAGTATCGTTTAATGATACATTATATCCATTTGGTACTTATAAGTCACTGCGTTCTATCACCGGCGAGGCGCCGCTTTGTTAACTGTAAACCCCGACAGGAATCTATTGAAGAGCATGTCTAATTTGCAGGCCAATGAGGCACAGAGAAGCGTGAAGTAACACTGACAGACTGATCTTTCATAAAGTGACTGAAGGACACGATAAGCCGCTACGCTTCGAAAGCTCTGTGGCTATAAGATAGGAAGAGCTGATAGACGACTGATGAAAATAATAATTGCAAAAAAAAAAAAAAACGAAGACTAAAAGAGTCTAATTAGTTTGTTAAAGCAATAGAATGAACCACGTGACGCACAAGGCACTCTGAAAAACACTCTTTTTCTCAGTGTCTGTGATGATGATGGAAGCTAAGGCACTCAACTGAGATGGCACTGACTGTAAGCAGCAACACCGAGACCCCAGAATGCTTCAGTGCCTCCTCGGATACGCTTGTCAGACCACGAAGCCGAAGGGGTGGTTACCAATGACAGTTATGAGAATCGCGCCACGCCTCCTTATCTTGGGCGCACCAATGAAAGAGCCGAATTCCCAACAAAATTTAACTTTTATGATCAAGGCGACCAATGGCGTATCGGGAGAGTCCTTCGCTGGCTTCTGACTGGTCGGGACATTCTTCAGTGCCCTCCCATCCTGCACGGTGTTTGGTCGCCTCGCTTGTGTGGAGCGTAGCGAAAGAGCGTATAGGTGGAACGGGACAATGGGTGTAGCAATAACAATCTCAAAGGATAATCTTGCCTGATACACGGGATCTCCATTTTCAAGACGGCACTGTACATTTTTTCTTAATGCAACGCCATCATATTGGCACTGATTGGATCCTGATAGACATAACAGTTCTTGATAACAGACCTAAGAAAAAAAATGAAAGAAAATACCTTTCTTCTCGTATTGATAACAGCCAAAATACAGCCATGATTGTGTACATGGGAAGAAAATGAGGAACCCATTCAATTATTCTTTATTGTATATATAATGTCCCATCATTTTCTCCTCAGGGTCTGAAAACGACGGCAAAAATTAATTTTTCCGCTTGGCTCAGCTCTGATTTATGAATGAATAAAACACATATTCCCCCTTACTCGAGGTTCGGCAAAGAAATGGCTCTTCGAGGAACCTTCAAGAGGGCCACAAAAACTACCCCCAATGAACCAATATGAGACACCCATCTTCAGCTTCTGGTGTGAGTGGCACTACTCATAAATGAGTTTCCTTGGCATCTTCTCACACTTACTTAGAGAAAACCTTTTATTTACTGCGAACTTAAACTATAAAATATGAAGGAAATGTGACAGCAACGGCTGCAAGTTATGACAATAAGGCAAACACGGGGAAACATATATTGCTCAAACTTTTTTCTTATGAGTATCATTATGGCAAAACGAATATATTTGGAAATTTTAGAAAAGATCTGAGATGTGGTTTCACGAAAACAATACACTCTTTGGATTAAAACGATCGGGTTTGCAACGAAAATATCTTGACGAATTTAGTTTCCGTCT
>JAXCGZ010015409.1:37500-40000 GCA_037179515.1 Halocaridina rubra | reverse complement strand
CCTCACATATGTTACATAAATATTTCTGAACATTTCCTTGTCCATGTTCCTGAAGGCTACCCTTACATTTGATAATAAAGCATATTCAGTCCTTACTATGCCATTTATATGTATTTCTGGAGACAAATCTGCCAGTATGTTTACTCCTAAAACTCTCTTACTTTCTATCTCTTGAAGTCGTACTCCTGCCACCGAGTAGTCAAGCTTGGGCCTTCTTGCACTTATACTCATTCTCATTACCTTTCATTTTGAAGAATTGAATTTCATTAACCACTTTTCTGACCACTCATGCAGACTATTTAGATCTTCCTGAAGTTCTCCACCATTGTTCTCGTTTCTTACTTTCTTCACAATCTTTGCATCATCTGCAAACATATTCATGAATGAATTTACAGACTCTGATAGATCATTGACATATACAAGGAACAAAAGTGGCCCTAAAATGGACCCTGTGGAACTCCACGACTAACTCTTCATCAGACACTGAGTGTCTTACTCTAATCCTCTGTTCCCTTCCTCCTAAGTAAGTTTTTACCCATTCCAAGACATTTGTCACCTTTCCAGCCATTGCTTGCAGCTTCTTAATAAGTCTCCCATGTGGAACAGTGTCAAATGCTTTCTGGAAGTTTAGGAAAATGCAATTTGCCCAGCCCTCTCTTTCCTGTAAGATTTGGCTTACCTCATCATAAAATTCTAATAAGTTTGTTATTGTTGATCTACCTTCTTTGAAGCCATGTTGTCTCACTGACAAAAAGTTGAAGGATTCCAAGCAAAGAGAGATATGTTTCTTTAACATTTTCTCCATAACTTTGCAAACTATGCTGGTCAAGGAAACTGGTCTATAGTTTAGAGCCGTATCCCTCCTTCCCTTTTTAAGATAAGTATCACGTTCGCTTGTTTCCAGCATTTTGGAATCTTCCCTGACTCCAGTGATTTTTTAAATATGATACTTAGTGCCACTGACATTGAGTTTGCGCATTTTTTAAATACACGAGGGGATATATCATCAGGACCTGTAGCTTTATGGACATCTAACTCCATCAGCGCTTTGCATACCTCTGTGACTGAAAAGTTGCTGTTCTCTAATACCGACCCATGAGCTTCTATCTCTGCAATCTGAGGGGGTGGGGTATTTTCTGCTGTAAATACTTACTGAAACTCCATGTTCAGTTCTTTGCAGATATCTTCATCCGTCTCAGTGATGCTTCCATCCACTCTCTTAAGCCTTAAAACATGTTCTTTTACCTTCAATTTTCCTCTGATAAAACTGTGGAAGAGCTTGGGGTTTTCTTTAGCCTTCCTGGTGATGTCCCTTTCATAGTCTCTCTCTGCCTCTCTTCTTTTACTTAGATAAGCATTTATTGCTCTTTTAAGAGTCTGCCAGGAATTTATGCTATTACTTCTCTTATACTAATCTATCTCTCTATGATTAAAATCTCTGATAATAAAACTCCTACATTTTCTCTCCCATGCCATGTTAACAACTGCGTTTATGACTTCAATAGTACCTATATAACATTCCTCATAAATTTCTATCCTATGTTGGTTCCTTGGTGGGTTATATACAGCACTTATTATAATGCTCTCTGACCCAGTATTCATGCGAGCAATAAGATATTCCTTGAACTCACTTTCTATAGCCAAGTTTATTTCTTCAACCTGAATCCTTTCACTTATGAGCAGTGCTATCCCTCCACCAGTCCTATCAGATCTTTCAACCCTAAATATTCTGAAGCCCTTAGGAAAAACTGTGACACTGCTTATGTCCTCAATTAACTTAGTTTCTGTAACTGCTACTATATCTGCCTTACTGTTGTGAATCCTATCTATTAATTCTACTGCCTTACCAGCTAATCCATCAGCATTTGTGTATAACAATCTTAATGTTTGTGTGTTTGTGTGTGTTAGCATTTTATTTCTTTCTCTCTTTTATGAGATCGCATTGACAGTGTGTTAATATTGTAAATTCATTATTTTCGTGTATGCTAAGAGTGATAATTCACCTTTACATTGTTTATGAAAATACCTTCTGCAATTACACCATGGAACCAAAAACATAAAAAAATGTAATTGAATTGAATTATAACAGTAATAAACATTTGATATAAATTTCTTTAAATTATAATAGTTATAGAAATGATTTGTATGCCACAGGGAGTGCCTGAGTCTGCGTTTGGTCGTGATGAGTGCCATGAACCGTGTGGCCCTCACGCGATCTGAGCAAGTTATGTATAATTTAAACTTTCTTTTTTTTTTCTGCTTGGTATTTTCGTCCATAATCATAATATGGTTTGTGCCACAGATAGTCGTTTTGAAGGAGTTTTTTTTTCAATTGGCACCTATGTTCCATTTATAGCAAATGCCAACAGGCAGTCGTATTTCAGCTTAAAAAGTCGAAATTAATCTCACTACCAAAAATTATATATATATATATATATATATATATATATATATATATATATATATATATATATATATATATATATATATATATATATAT
>JAXCGZ010015409.1:30000-32500 GCA_037179515.1 Halocaridina rubra | reverse complement strand
TCCTCTCTCTCTCTCTCTCTCTCTCTCTCTCTCTCTCTCTCTCTCTCTCTCTCTCTCTCTCTCTCTCTCTCTCTCAGGTGCATCACGTAAGAAAGAAGCTGTCAAGTAACTCCTTCTATTTACAGTCAGTGTTTCGCTTCATTTCCCTCCCTCCCTCCCTCTCTCCCTCCCTCCTCCTCTCCCTCCCTTCTTCTCTTCCTTTAGCTTGTTTTTTTCCCTATTTCCACTTTTATGCGCTACTGTTCTGAATTCGACTTAATTTAATATAATTTAATTTAACATAATTTAAATTAATTTAAGTTAAAAGTAATCTAATCTAATTCAATCTAATTTATGTTAATTTAATTGAAACTAATTCACTTTAATTTAATCTAATTTAATAGAAGCTAAGTTCATTTAATTCAGTTTAATCTAATTTTCATTATTTTGCTGCAACGACATAAGTAAACCAATTTAATTTAGAACAATTTAATTTTCATCATTTAACTGCAACGTCAAAAACAAAGCAATGATAAAAATTATGTTTTGAATATATATCGAGTACTCAATTTTATTATTATTATTATTATTATTATTATTATTATTATTATTATTATTATTATTATTATTATTATTATTATTATTATTATTATTATTATTATTATTATTATTATTATTATCATGATTATTATTTTAATGATTATCTTTATTATTATTATTATTATTATTATTATTATTATTATTATTATTATTATTATTATTATTATTATTATTATTATTATTATTATTATTATTATTATTATTATTATTATTATTATTATTATTAGTAGTAGTAGTAGTAGTAGTAGTAGTAGTAGTAGTAGTAATAGTAGCAGTAGTAGTAGTAGTAGTAGTAGTGAAGTAACTAAATTCAGTTTCATTTCATTTTCATTATCTTGCTGCAACGAAACAAATAAAACAATGATAAAAAAAAAATCTATATCAAATACCCAATTTTATTCTGTAAAAAATTCAGATAAAATTTATCATATATTACTCATTGTGAATATAATTTATATTGCTAACATTAACTGTCAAGCTTAGAAAATAAAGGTGTCTAATAAAAGGCAAAAGCAAGGGACAGTTATAGTACAGAACTGGCTATAAACCTACTACATTGCAGCGGCCTCTGCCCTCTCTCCAATAACGTGGACCCAGTGATCTCCAGACGATGGGTGAATATTCAGGTATTACTATAGTTAATTCACCGATTCTCAGGGTTAATTGCCCAATTTAATTTGTTAAATGACTTTAGACATCGAATGATATTACCTTAACTTTGAATGCTGAAAATAACTTTTTTTCTGAAATTTTTTTTAATATATATTTTTTTCAGTGGATTCTGACTACTATATCTTATCTTTTAAATTTAGGCATAATATATAAAGGCCCGATTTCTTAAACAGTGTAAACCTAGGATACCATATTGTTAGTTAGCTAGACACACAAAAATGGATTTCATAAACGCATCTGACGCGGTACTGTATATGGCCAGGATCCCATACGGGATCCTAGCCATACACAGAACAACGTCAGATGCGTTTATGAAATTCATTTGTGTGTGTCTAGCTAACTAACAATATAGTATCCTAGGTTTACACTGTTTAAGAAATCGGGCCAAAGTGCCTTGATACACAACCGGGAATAAAGGATTTTTAGATCCTTGGCACTGCATAGAGCCAGTAAGGTATAAATTTAGAGTACTGCAAAAGCGCTTCCCCGAAGGCTATCAGAGTCGACAGAGATTTCGAGAGAAATGCGATAAATAGCATTTGTGATTTGAGGATCAGCTGTAACAACAAGCAGCATGAGTCAAAAAGTGTGAAGATTCTGTTCCATCATGGTGTCATCACCGTTCCTGTTAAGTTTACCAAAACGGAGAATCAGCTAACCTCTCCTATCCTTCATGTAGTAGGTTGGCTCATGGCAGCAGCCGCCCGTTGCGATACTACTGCTGAAAGTTTTTTTTTAACTTAAATAGGTCTGTCCAGGACAGTTCGATGTTAAGTCTTCCTTCAGTTACGGTTCTTTTTCTATGCCTACAGCTACACAGAATATTTTTTTGATATTCATTACACATCTTTTATTATCCCTTCACATCAGACAAGTCATTTCACTCTCCATCTCTGTTTCTCTTTACTTTATGTATTCTTCGTGCCCAGGCCAGATGAGAGCTTTTTTTTTTTTTTTTTTTTGCTTGGCCCGTCCTGGTGTCACAATCATAAAAAAAAAGTGAGTCTGTCGAAGAGAAGTTGTACGAGACATCTAGGAGGGAAAAGCATTATCTACATCAGCGTAGTTTTTTTTTTATGAGCGTGAAACCGAAACAGGCAAAAACTATCCTAATCAATAAAGGTCCGGGCACAAGAAAAGCCAAAGACGAAGGAAAAGAAAAAGGTTAAGGACAAGGCAGAATATGAGGTAATATCACAAAGGAAAACGACTGACAGAAAAAACAGTCATCGTAGGGTGGGTTTTAAAT
>JAXCGZ010015409.1:0-15000 GCA_037179515.1 Halocaridina rubra | reverse complement strand
GGAAGACTTGCAATGGAAGGGTATTGATGAAAATGAAGCACAGAACAGCAATAGATGGAGACGACTCATTCACAACGGCGACCCCATATAATAATGGGTTAAATATGAGCAGAAGAATATTTATCAATAGTAAACTTACATCCAGAAAATGTCTTCAACATGTCTATAATTTGTTTTTTTTTTCTTCTGTACCTCACTCACTTAGCATACGAGTCTTTGCTTCACAAAGAATAACGTCCTCTTCTTGCCATTAGCATACGAGAATTTGCTTCACAAAGATTAACGCCTTCTTCATGCCATTAGCATACGAGAATTTGCTTCACAAAGAATAACGCCCTCTTCTTGCCATTAACATACGAGAATTCGCTTCACAAAGACTAACGCCCTCTTCTTGCCATTAGCGTACGAGAATTTTGCTGCACAAAGAATAACGGCCTCTTCTTGCCATTAATAAGTACAGTGAAAGGCAACGTGGATATAAGATATCCTACCTCTGCTCGAGTTGACTTAACTTGGATTACTAATAATTTTTTTTTCTTAATCTTTCTTATTCTTTCTTTCAGATCCAGCAGATGAAGAGACGGTAGCAGTAGCAGCAGTGGTAAGTAGTAGTAGTAGTAGTTTTCTTTTTCTTTCTTTCAGGAGAAGGAGAAGCAAGAGACTGCAACGGTAGCAGCAGCGGTAAGTAGTAGTAGTAGTTATATTTTTCTTTCTTTCAGGAGAAGCAGAAACACTGGAACCAACGATACGAGCAGCAGTAAGTAGTAGTAGTAGTTTTCTTTTCTTTCTTTCAGGAGAAGGAGAATCAAGAGGAGGCAACGGTAGCAGCAGCAGTAAGTAGTAGTAGTAGTAGTTATAATTTTCTTTTTTTTTCAGGAGAAGCGGAAGCACTGACACCAACGATAACGGCAGCAGTAAGTAGTAGTAGTAGTTCTCTTTCTCTTTCTTGCAGGAGCAGCAGAAGTAGAGATGCTGATGGTAATAGCAGCAGCAGCAAAAGTAAGTAGTATTAGTAGTTTTTCTTTTCTTTCTTTCAGGAGCAGCAGGCGCAGGGACGGCGATGGTAGCAACAGCGGCAGTAAGTAATAGTAGTAGTTTTCTTTTTCTTTCTATCAGGAGTAGCAGAAGAAAATTGGGCAACGGTAGCAGCAGCAGTAGCAAGTAGTAGCAGAAGTTTTCTTTTTCTTTCTTGCAGAAGCAGCAGAAGCAGAGACAATGATGGTAGCAGCAGCAGCAGAAGTTAGTGGTAGTAGTAGTGGTGGTAGTTTTCTTTTGCTTTCCTGCAGGAGCAGCAGAAGCAGAGACGGCGACAGCAGCAGCAGCAGCAGCAGTGAGTAACAGTAGTGGTGTTCGTTTTTCTTTGTTGCAAGAGCAGCAGAAGCAGAGACGGCGACGGTAGCAGCAGCAGCAGTAGCGGCAGAAGTAAGTAGTAGTAGTAGTTTTCTTTTTCTTTCTTTCAGTAACAGCAGAAGCAGAGAAGGCTACAGTAGCAGCAGCAGCAGAAGTAAGTAGTAGTAGTAGTAGTAGTAGTAGTTTTCTTTTTCTTTCTTTCAGGAGCAGCAGAAGCAGAGAAGGTGACAGTAGCAGCAGCAGCAGAAGTAAGTAGTAGTAGTAGTTTTATTTTTCTTTCCTGAAGGAACAGCTGAAGCAGAGACGGCAACAGTAGCAGCAGCAGCAGCAATAAGTAATAGTAGTAGTAGTTTTCTTGTTTCTTTCTTTCAGGAGCAACAGAAACATATAGGGCGCTTGTAACAGCAGCACCTGCAGTAAGTAGTAATAGTAATTTTTTTTCTTGCAGGAGCAGCAGAAGCAGAGAAGGACGGAAAAAGCAGCAGCAAGTAGCACTAGTAGTTTTCTTTTTCTTTCTTGCAGGTGCATCTGAAGCAGAGATGACAATGATAGCAGCAGCAGAAGTAAGTAATAGTAGAAGATTTTTTCTTTCTTTCAGGAGCAGCAGAAGCACAGACGGCGATGGTAGCAGTAGCAGCCAGAACAGCGGAGGTAAGAGCAGCTGCTGCAGTAGAGGCAGTAAGTAGTAGTAGTAGAAGCTTTCTTTTTCATATTTTCAGAAACAGCAGAAGCACACACAGCGATGGTAGCTGCAGCAGCAGTAAGAAGCAGTAGTAGCTTTCTTTTTTCAGAAGCAGACATGGCCTGATAAGCAACATTACATCAGTAGTAAGTTATAGAAGTGTTTCTATTTCTTTCTGTCCAGAGCAGCAGAAGTAGAGAGGGTGATATCACCAGCAGAAGCAGAAAGTAATGATAACAGGTTTCTTTGTCTTTCTTGAAGGAGCACCAAAAGCAGTGATGGCAAAATTACCAAAAGCAGCAGCAGCTGTAAATAGTATTCCTTTTCTTTCTTTTAGGAGCTGCAAAAGCAGAGACGGTGATGGTAACAGCAGTAGTAATTGGTGGCAATAGTAGTTTTCTTTTTCTTTCTTGCAGCAGAAACAGAGAGAGCAAGGGCAGCAGCAGTAGCAGCAGTAGTAAGTTGTAGTAGTAATTTTATTTTCCTTTCTTTCAGGAGCAGTAGAAGCGGAACAATGATGTTGGCAGTAGTAGCAGCAGCAGTAGGTGGTAGTAGTATTGTTTTTCTTTCTTTCAGAAACATCAAAAGCAGAGACGGCAACAGTGGCATCAGTAGCATGTAGTAGTAGTAGTAGTAGTTGTGTATTTTTCATTCTCTTCCTAATAGGGGCAGCAGAAGCACAGACGGCTATGGTAGCAGAAGCAGCAGCAGCAAATAGCAGTAGTAGTTTTATTGTTCTTTCTCTCAGTAGGAGCAGAAGAAGAGACGGTAAAAGCAGCAGTAGCTCCAGTAAGTATTAGTAGCAGTCTTTTTTTTTTCTTTAAGGAACAGTACAAGTAGAGACAGCAACGGTAGCAGCAGCAGCAGTAGAAAGTACTAGTAGTAGATTTCCTTTTTCAGAAGCAGCAGAAACAGAGAAGACAACGGTATCAGTAGCAGCAGCATCAACGGTAAGTAGAAGTAGAAGTAGAAGTTTTCTCTTTTTCAGGAGCAGCAGAAGCAGAGATAGCGATGGTAGCAGCAGCAGCAACGAAAACGGTAAGTAGAATCTTTATTCCTTTCAGAAGCAGGAGTAGCAGCAACAGCAGTATGTAATAGTAGTAGTTTTCTTTCTTTCAGGAGCAGCAGGAAAAGAGATTGTGAAGGTAGCAGCAGCAACATTAAGTAGCAATGGCAGTTTTCTTTTACTTTCTTTCAGGAACAGCAAAAGCAATGAAGGCGACGGTAGTAGCAAAAGCAGCAGCTAGTAGTGGTAGCAGTTTTCTTTTTCTTTCTTTCAGGAGCAGCAGAAGCAAAGATGACGATAGTAGCAGCAGCAGCAACAACAACAGTAAGTAGAATCTTTGATTTCTTTCAGGAGCAGCAGAAACAGAGACATAAAAGGTAGCAGCAATAGCCGCAGCAGTAAATAATAGTAGTAGTTTTCATTTTCTTTCTTTCAGAAGCAGCAAAAGAAAGAGATGGTGAAGGTAGCAGCAGCAACATTAAGTAGTAATGGCAGTTTTCTTTCTCTTTCATTCAGAAGGTGCAAAAAACAGAGATGGCGATGGTAGAAGCAGTAGCAGCAGCAGTAAGTGGTAGTATTAGTATTCTTTTCTTTCATTCAGGAACAGCAGCAGTAGCAGTAAGTTTTTTCTTTTTCTTTTCTCTACAAACAGCAAAAGCAGAGATGGTGATAGTAGCAGTAGCACGAACCATTAGTAGTTTTCTTTTTCTTTCTTTTGGTAGAAGCAGAAGATATGGCAAAAGTAGTAGCAATAGCAGCAGCAGTAAGCACTAGTAGTAGTCTACTTTTTTCTTTCTGGAGCAGCACAAGTAGAGACAGCAACGTAGCAGCAGCAGTAAGTAGTAGTAGTAGTAGTAGTAGTTTTCTATTTCTTCCAGAAGCAGCTGAATCAGAGAAGGCGACTGCACCAGTAGCAGCAGCAGTAACAGAATTGGTAGTTTTCTTTTTCTCTCCTTCAGGAGCAGCAAAAGCAGTGAAGGCGAAGTTAGTAGCAAGAGCAATAGCTAGTAGTAGTAGCAATTTCTTTTTCTTTATTTCAGGGGCTGCACAAGCACAGACGGTGATGGTAGTATCAGCAACAATAACAGTAAGTAGTATTGGTTTTCTTTCTTTCACGAGTATTGGAAGCAAAGGTGGTGACGGTAAAAGCAGTAGCAGCAGCAGCAATAAGTAGTTGTAGTAGTAGTTGTTGTCTTTTTCTTTCTTTCAGGGGCAACAGATGCGGAGAAGGCAACTTCAACAGCAGCAGCAGTAAGTAGAAGTAGTTGTTCTCTTTCATTCAGGAGCAGCAGAAGCAAGAGTAAGTAGTAGTAGTCGTAGTTTTCTTTATTTCAGGAACAGCAGAAGCAGGAATAAGTAGAGTTGGTAGTTTGTTTTTCTGTTTTTTAGGAACAGCAAAAGCAGAGATGGCAATGGTAGCAGCAGCAGTATTAAGTTATTTTATTAGTTTTCTTTTTCATTCTTTCAGGAGCAGCAGAGGATGACAAACTATCTATCTCTATCTATCTATCTATTTCACTGTGATGGGAATAAATCAATTTATCTAGTAAAATTTAAAAACTCTCTCTCTCTCTCATCCCTCCAGCAAAGTTCCCACCCCCCAGGACGACCTAACTTGAAGGGAAATACGACCTCAACTGGTCGGGCTCAACGTCAGTATTAATGCCAGATAATTATAGGGTCTGTGTGGCACTCAAGAGCAAGTGTTCCTTTCATTCTTTGCCTTTTCTCTCTCTCTTTCTGTATGTATGTATGTATGTATGTATGTATGCATGTATGTATGTATGTATGTATGTATGCATGTATGTATGTATGTATGTATGTATGTATGTATGTATGTATGTATGTATGTATGTATGTATGTATGTATGTATGTATGTATGTATGTATGTATGTATGTATGTATGTATGTATGTATGTATGTATGTATGTATGTATGTATGTATGTATGTATGTATGTATGTATGTATGTATGTATGTATGTATGTATGTATGTATGTATGTATGTATGTATGTATGTATGTATGTATGTATGTATGTATGTATGTATGTGATTACCTAATTGTGATTACCTATTTTTTTTTTTATTTATTCAGATAACTGTACATGGGGACATGTGCACATGGGCACTCCCAGTCATATTGCAGTTGATAACATTACAATCTATGTGGTTATGTATAAATAACATACTAATAGAATTTGCAATTAATTTTAAATATCATAGCAAGTAATTAATAATAAAATATAGTGTTATAATTGAAGAGTACTTGAAGAGTAATCATTGTGACAATATTTTCAATAGCCCTTGTTGAGTGCTATCATTAAAATTCGTTTCACTTTTCAACAGTACTACTGCAGACAATTTGAAGCAGATATAGAATAACAATTTTCAGGTTAGAATAATAAGTAGGTACATACATATATATATACACACATACATACACACACACACACATATATATATATATATATATATATATATATATATATATATATATATATATATATATGCATGCATTAAATAGATGAGCAATAGAAACACCACTGGGGCTTCATAGCCAATACTTAGTGATACTTATCATACCTCTCCTTAAAACTATGGATTGAGATAGCATTAACTACCTCCTCGCTTAGCCAATTCCAATTATCAACTACTCTTACACTGAAAAGTATTTCCTTACATCCTTCAAAGAAGTTTTCTTACGAAGCTTCAAACTATGACCTCTAGTTCTAGAGCCAGCCATATCAAAATATCGATCCCTATCCACTCTATCATAACCATGAAGGAATTTAAAGACTGTCAACATATCCCCCCTCACTCTTCTAGCTTCGAGTGATGGTAAGTCTAATTCCCTCAGCCTCTCATCATAACTGAGATTGCGTATGTATGTATATTTGTATGTATGTATGTATGTATGTATGTATGTATGTATGTATGTATGTATGTATGTATGTATGTATGTATTAACTTGTGGAAAATTGTATAGAACTCACGCTCTGGAGACAATACTTCAAAACTTGCATTGCACAAAGGTGATATAGCTTGTACACAGGTGCTGGAAAAATGTACTTTTTCTTCTATATAAATGAATTATTGAACTCATTACAGCAAGAAAATTCATATTCCCACTTACATGTTTCCCTATTAGAGAGCACATAACTTATGACATTTCCTCTTTAAATAGAGTTTATCAACCCTAAAATTTAAGGGGTCGCTCCCCATATGTGTGTGTGTGTGTGTGTGTGTGTGTGTGTGTGTGTATTTAAGTAATAGAAAAGGGAAAAAAATAGATGACATTTTCCTCAGAGAGTGCTATAGTAATTTTATTGATGTAAGCGCCGACCTCAGGCTAGTACAACGTGACCTTGAAAAAAAGATACTTCCAGAAAAACTTATTGAGCTACCGCATGTACCTCGTGATGTAATGACCAGCACATTCGGCTCACAACCGAGAGATCCTAGGTTCGAATCCCGGCGAGGAAGGCACACTTAGATATGTTACTCTGAACCTAGCTGCCTCTGTTCTTTTTTTTTCTTTTATGGTTGTAACACAAGGACGGGGTAAAATAATAAAACAAAATTAATCTGCCCTCATTGGGCTTTTGGACACGAAGAAAAGCATAAAGTATAAAGATATTAGAGATGGGGAGTGCTGTGACTTGTCAGATGTTCACTTCTTTGTCGGCTTTACTTCCCTCTTTTTAAGGGTCGATGTTTTTGATGAGCCGCCTTCATGCTGGCACCTGGCATTCAGTCGATCGTTTTGGGTCGCTGTTCAGGGCTGGCACTGCTTCAAAGAAGAGCAAAAACGCCCAAAAACTCACTGAGATATCTTTGCTTGGTTGGTGGGACACTTTCCCAGCCAGGTCAATAGATGTCAACCAGTTCAGTTCCCAAAAGGATAATAAATGTATGGGTCAGTTTCACTCTCCATCTTCTTGAAGATTTTTATTAGGGTTTTCTAGTTAAAGACTTTTCATGGGAGGTCTACCATGGGTGGTTCTTGGAGACGGTTAATGGGTTTCTATTTTTCTTCCGTTTGTTTAAAGATTTTTCTATTCTTTTCTTTTTTACTCTAATGACTACATCTGCCAAAACAAGTCCTTCGCAAGAAGGCAACCGTCCTAGCCCTTAGTAGAAAAGGGAGTTCGTGACGTAAAACCGAATCCATCCATAGCATTACATAGGGACATGTGCCTACAGGCACTCCCAGATCTCCTTAAAAGGTCATTATTACATTGTCACTCATAGGAAAACGAGGTCAGGTCAGGTACTGAAAACAAATGTGTTGCATCTATCATTAGTTTTTTTTTTTTTTTTCGGTTTTTGCTCTAGTACAGTGGTAACGCGCTGGCTTCGCATTCACGAGGTCGAAAGATCGGTCCCCGTCCAAGACCGAGAGTTTAAGCTGTTTACTGGCAGGAACTGCTGTGGTTGGACATCACAGTGGGGGGTTGGGGCTTGCCCTGGCTGACGAATACCCATTGTAATGAAATGGAAATAAAGTTTATTATTATTATTATTATTATTATTATTATTATTATTACTATAGCATTACATAAGGACATGTGCCCACAGGCACTCCCAGATCTGCTTAAAAGGTCATGATTACACTCTCATGCATAGGAAAAAGAGGTCAGGTCAGGTACTGAAAATAAATGTGTTGTATCGATTTGTAGTTTTTTTCTTTTTATTAAACCAATATGTATATGGAGACATGTTTACACAGACACTCCAAAACATATGCAAATTTTCACTTTGCGTTTCATGGTTGGTCATGCATATATCAACTAATACTAGTAAAACATTCAATTTCTTGTCTATTATACGTGAGATAATTGGACATGATATCACTGAAAAACGTTGCAAAAACGCGTTTGCATGAGATAATTGGACATCATATCATTTAAAAACGTTGCAAAAACGTGCTTGCATGAGATAATTGGACATGACATCATTTCAAAACGTTGCAAAAACGTGTTTGCATGAGATAATTGGACATGACATCATTGAAAAACGCTGCAAAAACGTGTTTACGTGAGATAATTGGACATGACATCATTGAAAAACGCTGCAAAAACGTGTTTACATGAGATAATTGGTCATATCATTGTAAACGTTGCAAAGAATGTTAAATATATTCATGTTTTAATAAACTATTTATTAGTGTTACAAAACATTTCATTCTTTATCTATTCTTTACTTTCATCATTTATGAATGTTACAAAGCATTTTTTTTTTTATTAGTTTTCATGGTACTATTGTAAATATTTACATAAATATTTTAACGTAAGATTTATTAACCCTCTCAAGCTATACATACATATAACTGAGAGAAGAGAGAGGGAAGAAAATGAACACATGTAGCTTTACATACACACACACACACACACACACATACAAATACATATATATATATATATATATATATATATATATATATATATATATATATATATATATATATATATATATATATATATATGTATATATATATATATATATATATGTATATATATATATATATATATATATATATATATATATATATATATATATATATATATATATATATATATATATATATATATATATATATATATATATATATATATATATATATGCAAAATAAACTGTTATATCACAGCACAATATGAAACAAAAAAAGGCCCATAAATAAAACACAAAAAGAAGCGAAGAAGTACTATATATTACGACTGGACTCCAGTCCTCTTCAGGTACAAATGAATTGATACAATTAATTTGTACCTGAAGAGGACTGGAGTCCAGTCGTAATATATAGTACTTCTTCGCTTCTTTTTGTGTTTTATTTATGGGCCTTTTTTTGTTTCATATATATATATATATATATATATATATATATATATATATATATATATATATATATATATATATATATATATATATATATACAGCACAGAGGGTATATATAAATTTTTTTATTTGGAACTAAAACATTTCATGGAAACATGTGCCAAACGGCACTCCCAGATCTGCTTAAGGTTCATTATTACACTCTTGCTCATAAAAATATATATACAATAAAATTGATTTATTTATGGTCTTAGCATAGGGCATGTACAAATAACAATAATGTAATTAGTATCATGAGCTTCATATTGTGCATTCAAAGAAAATTCATAAAAGACAGAGACATAAATGTATTTACATCTTAATGTTGGATATGCTCTTAATATACAAGGATTGTATATTGCATAATGTAGAGTGTAGTATTTGTATATCAGAGGGAGCGCCTGCCTGCACACATCCCCATGCACAATCACTGGTTGTACATATGAGCAATTGATTGCCAAAAAGGATACTGCGCTTAAAATCCTACTGCAAAAATAGGTAATGAACAATAGATGAAAATTAAAGCAGAGGATGGAAATAATTACGTAAATAGGTATATAATAAGTGAATAAAGCAAAGAGAGTAAAAAAAAAATAGAGAGAATGAAAAATTATGCAAATTTATTCTTCTTCAGTAAAAATAAATAAATAAATTAATAAATAAATAATTAAAAAGCATAAGTAGATGAATGAATAGACAGTAAAGAATATATATTTATATATTATTGAATTAGTAAGCTTAATACAAATAGACAAAGAAAAATAAAGACATGAATAACTAAAAAGGAAAGAGCTGAGTAAGTGAACAAAAGGACTATGCAGTTTGAATAAATAAGCAAATAAGAATTCTTTTCAGACAGTTTCTCTGATTCAAATGGGGAGAGAGAGAGAGAGAGAGAGAGAGAGAGAGAGAGAGAGAGAGAGAGAGAGAGAGAGAGAGAGAGAGAGAGAGAGAGAGAGAGAGAGAGAGAGAGAGAGAGATGCATGGCTACAGGCACTCCCAGGTCTGCTCAAAAGGGCATTATTACAATCCCTTACAAACATTACATATTTAAGATTTCACTAGGAACAAAGATGTAAATGTTTTTACATCTTTAGTGATGGATGTACGCTTAATATTAGAATTAAATTGTTAGGATCACAGAAATATTTTAACATTTCAAAATAGCACAGTCCCTAAGGTTTCAAGTCCTGCATCTTAACATATTAAGTTGGCTCATGGCAGCAGCCGCCCGTTGCGATACTACAACTGAAGGTTTTTGAACTTAAATAGGTCTGTCCAGGACAGTTCGATGTAAAGTCTTCCTTCAGTTACAGTTCTTTTTCTATGCCAAACAGCTACACTGAATATTCTTGGATATTCATTACACATCTGTTATCATCCCTTCACATCTGACAAGTCATTACATTCTCCATCTCTGTTTCTCTTTACTTTATGTATTTTTCGTGCCCAGGCCCGATGAAAGCTGTTTTATTTTATTATATTTTGGCCCGTCCTGGTGTCACAATCATTTAAAAAAAATATATTCTTTAATATAATGTATTAAAATATTGCTCCCATCTCGGCCACATAAAACACATTTGGAGTATTCTGGGTGTAGTCCTCCTGTTTTTTTCATAAGTCACTTCCCCCCACACATGTCAACAGCCAATTCTTGTGCGTGAAGCAACTCTCTCACAATAACCTGTTAGCATTTTTCCTGTACCATAAGTGTGAAACATATTACAAAAAAAATATTTATATTGTGGGATGCAGTTGCTGTTATGTGTCTGTGAAAGTATTAACAGTTGTAGGTCTTTTGGCGTCTCATTTTTAAGTATTGTTTTTGTTTAAATTGAGCCAGGGTGACAACAAACTAAGCTAGGGGATGAACACATCCAGCTGAATGCTTTATTCAGTTTATCAATTTCTTAATCATTTTATTCGTTTATGTGTGTGTGTGCGTGTGTGTGTGTATGTGTGTGTGTGTGTGTGTGTGTGTGTGTGTGTGTGTGTGTGTGTGTGTGTGTGTATGTGTGTGAGTGTTTTCGATGATAATACGGTCTTTATAACCGATGACGTTCCAGCAAAAGGGAGAGCATGATATACAATCCGCGTTTAAATTCTATTACATGGAAATAAAATGTTCAACTTCCAAATGAATTGCGGAAATGTACAATATATGAACTTATTATTTAAGACAGATAAATTCATGGGAGTATATTTCTTAATTCTAATGACTTCTTATCCTTCAAAAAGCGGATATGTCGTCATCTCAGGGCTTAATCCTCCATATCTCTACGTCCTCTGTACTTGAACTGTTTTTTTCTGTAGGTCGTTTTCCTTTGTGATATTACCCCATCTCTGCCTTGTCCTTAACCTTTTCCTGATCCTTTGTCTTGGTGGTTTCTCTTGCCCGGACCTTTAGGCTACGTTTCCACTAGGCTGCAAAACGCTGCTTCTGTTTTTCGCAGCCTCTGCCTGAGTTTAGGTGATACATGTAATCCTATGGAGCTGTTTCCACTAGAGGCTGCGTTTCGCAGCTGCGAAACGCAGCCTCTAGTGGAAACAGCTCCATAGGATTACATGTATCACCTAAACTCAGGCAGAGGCTGCGAAAAACAGAAGCAGCGTTTTGCAGCCTAGTGGAAACGTAGCCTTACTGATGAGGGTAGTTTTTACCAGTCCCGGTGTCACACTCGTTAAAAAAGAAAATGATCCTTTTGTGCTTTTGGAATTTAATCTCTGACATCTTTAATATCATCCGTTTATGCCTTGCCTATCAGAGTATCGGTTGGGTCAAGTACTTTTTGGCGCCGCCGTTTTGGTGTTGCCCTTTTGGCGCCTTTACTATATAAGTAATAGGTTATTTAACACTAACCTAGCCTAACCTAGCCTAGCCAAAAAAGTTTAGTACCAAAAGAGCAACGCCAAAACAGCTTAGCGCCAATGAAGCGGTGCCAAACCAGTGGCGCCAAATAGCCCTATTTCGTCTACATACACATTATCCACAATCTTCTTCTTGACCTCATTATCTTAGTTCTATTACCCTCTCATTGCCAACCACCACTCCGCTCATTCATAAAATATTAAAACCATTTTCAACCCTCAATCTTACTTTTAGTCTTGAGTAATGTGATCACTTTAACCACTGCCTTCAAGATCATTTTAGACCATTTTCCACCCATGGTCTCCTCATTATGTGACCACATGTCTTCGTGATTCAAGCAGTGTCTCTCTGATTCATCTGCTGAATATGTGCATACTGACATATAACAACTTGTTCCGGTTTTACGTCACGGACTCCCTTTTCAACTAAGGGCTAGGACGGTTGCCATCTTACGAAGGACTTGATTTGGCAGATGTAATCATTACCCCGAGTGCATGCCCTTGCTAACCTCAGACTGTGACGGGGCGCGAACCCTCGACCTGAAGCTTCATAGTAGCGGACGCTACCGCTTGAGCCACGGTGACTACAATGACATAGAACAATCTAACTTGTAATTTTCACAAACATCTGTAACCAGTTATTTTTTAAGCTGACAAGTTTGCATGAATAGTTGTTAAAAAAAAAACTCAGTATTTGAATCTGTAATCACACTGATCCGGTTTTACGTCACGGACTCCCTTTTCTATTATGGGCTAGGACGGTGTCTTCATTCGAAGGCCATTGGCTTTGACAAGTGTGACCGCTACCCTGAGTGAATGCCCACTTTAACCTTAAGTCTAGGCTGGTCGCAAACCGACGACCGGACGAATCAGAGCAATAGTGTATAAGGAGCTTAAAGAATAGAAAAAACTTATCTATATGTGCATATTAGTTCAGCAGATGTTCAGGTCAACAATGCAAAAAATTTAGGAGTTTGAGGCACAAGTACAAGACAAGGTTAATGTGTAGAGATGTTTGTGATAGAGATGCTGCCCGTCTCCAGGTCACGGCATTATATGGAAGGTCAAAACGATAATAAACATATATTGCACAAAGAACATTCAATACGCCATTGCTGCGAATGTATAAGAGGCAATAATACATTGCAGAATTCATACACCAATAAGATGTTTATTTACTTATGCATCCTTCTTTATGTATCTATGTATTTATCTGTTTTATGTAAGTATACTCGTACTTATATATGCAAGTGTGTATGTATGTATGTATATATATATATATATATATATATATATATATATATATATATATATATATATATATATATATATATATATGGATTCGGTTTTACGTCACGAACTCCCTTTTCTACTAAGGGCTAGAACGGTTGCCTCCTTACGAAGGACTTGTTTTGGCAGGTGTAATCGTTACCCTGAGTGTATGACCTTACTAACCTTAGTACGTGACTGGGCGCGAACCCTCGACCTGCCGCCTCAGTGTCGCAGACTCTACCATTTTGCCACGGAGACTACATATATATATATATATATATTATATATATATATATATATATATATATATATATATATATGAATCATTTTTTTTTTTTACCCCGACCGGGACTCGAACCTAGGACTTATGATTACTAAGTCAAGGTGCTACCACTACACCACAGAAGGTTAAAAGGAATCCAACCTTATAGCTTATATCTGCTATATTTAGGAATGAACGCATTCTAACTGAATGCCACTATGTTCATATTACAGATTCCCCAACCTCACTCGTGGCTTCATTTAAGCATTTAATTCAATTCCCAATCTCATTCGGGCCATGAAATTATCAAATAAGCACATTACATATGTGAAAACATGAATCATTTTTTTACCCCGACCGGGACTCGAACCTAGGACTTATGATTACTAAGTCAAGGCGCTACCACTACACCACAGATGATTCATGTTTTCACATATGTAATGTGCTTATTTGATAATTTCATGGCCCGAATGAGATTGGGAATTGAATTAAATGCTTAAATGAAGCCACGAGTGAGGTTGGGGAATCTGTAATATGAACATAGTGGCATTCAGTTAGAATGCGTTCATTCCTAAGTATAGCAGATATAAGATATAAGGTTGGATTACTTTTAACATTCTGTGGTGTAGTGGTAGCGCCTTGACTTAGTAATCATAAGTCCTAGGTTCGAGTCCCGGTCGGGGTAAAAAATGATTCATGTTTTCACATATGTAATGTGCTTATTTGATAGATCTGTACTGGCCAGAAACATCGACCCCACATAAAAGTGGGAAAAAGATGTAGACGAAGAAGAAGAAGAAGAAGATTGTGAGCGTGTGTGTGTGTGTGCGCTTGTAACTGAATATATGAATGCATGTGGGGATGAGCATGTACATGCATGTACAATGTATATGTGTACTTTTCTTATGCATATACATTTTTTCTCTTCTCTTTGATATAAAAATCTTTTATTCCTGGAATGGATAATCTCTCTCTCTTTCTCCTCCACACGTATGTGTATGCTTGAAGCATCTGTGGTAAATACTCTTATTATTATCATTTTTGTTATTACTATTATTATTATTATTTTTATTAGTACTATTATTATTATCATTATTATTATTATTTTTATTATTATTATTGCTATTATTATTATTATTATTATTATTATTATTATTATTATTATTATTATTATTATTATTATTATTATTATTGGTATTATTATTATTATTATTATTATTATTATTATTTTTATTATTATTATTGTTATTATTATTATTATTATTATTATTATTATTATTATTATTATTATTATTATTATTATTATTATTATTATTATTATTATTATTATTATTATTATTATTATTATAATTATTATTATTATTATATTTATTATTATCATTATTATTATTATTATTATTATTATTATTATTATTATTATTATTATTATTATTATTATTATTATTATTATTATTATTATATATATATAATATATATATATATATATATATATATATATATATATATATATATATATATATATATATATATATATATATATATATATATATATATATATATATATCAGTCGGTATAAGGAACAGCTCCATAATTCTGTAAATAGATAAAAGTGATAATAAAAAAATATAACGAAATCATGATATAGAAATGTGAAATAAGATAGAAAAATAAAATCACAAATTGCC
>JAXCGZ010015408.1:62500-86166 GCA_037179515.1 Halocaridina rubra | reverse complement strand
ATCTGCATAAAAAAAAAAATGGGGGGTTCTATTTCGTTTTTGTCATTAATTTTTCTCTTTACAGTTACTTAAAATCTATAAAGGTCTTATCCATCCCTGCTTTGAATACTGCTCGCACATCTGGGTTGCAGTCAGACTTATTAATGACCGTTCTCTTGCTTCTAATCTGGATTTTCATTCTCTTTGCTGTAAGGTATCATCTCGATCTCTTTTCTATTGCTGCTCTGATGAGTTGACAAGTTGCTTCCCTCCTCCACTGCTGAGGCCATGTAACACTCGCCAAACGGCCTCATCTTACATGTACTGCGTTGGGATTTGTAGCTCGCAGATTGGTCGGTGCAGCGACTGCTTCTTCTCATCCACCTCCAGACTCTGGAACTCTTCCCTGTTCTGTCTTTCCTAATTCTTATAACCTATCCTCCTTCAAAAAATGGATCTCTCGTCATCTCAGAGCCTAATCTTGCCATACCTCTAGGTCCTCAGTACTTCGACTATTCTTTCAGCCTGTCCTCTTCCTATTGTGTATCATTACCTCATCTTTGCCTTGTCCTTAACCTTTTGCTTTTTCTTTGTCTTAATATTTCCTTCATGCTGAGTCTTTATTGATGGTAATTTTCTTGCATGTCCCGATGTCACACACAAAAAAAAAAGCATCCAGCCTTAATTCCCAAACATCAATCTTTTTATGTTCTCCCCTATAATGGGGACTAGTAGTGAAACAAATAAACTTAGTATCCATGCTATCTGTTGGTGGTACAATCATTATTTCATTACTGTTTTTCTCTTGTCATCTTGCATTCAGGCAAGAGTTTCAGTTTTGGAGGCATGACCAATTCAGAATCGAGTTGCCATGAAAAAAAGTTTAAATAATTGTTCCAGCCACATGTTTACATTGGTGATCCAGTTTTCAGGCTCTGCGGGTGATAGAAGTATTGATCCCAGCTCATAGAGACTTCAGAAAAAAATTACGCCCATCCTTCGTTTGCTATTGCTGTTCAGTTTGTATATTGATGGAGTCATAAGAGAGGTGAATGAGCGAGTGCGTGGTCGAGGTTTGAGAATGGTAGATGGGGAAGATAGCGAGTGAGAGCCGAATCAGTTGCTGTTTGCAGATGATACTGTGGTGGTGGCAGATTCAGAGAAGCTGTGTCAGGTAGTGTCAGAATTTGGAATAGTGTGTGAGAGAAGGAAGTTGCGAGTGAATGTGGGAAAGAGTAAGGTTATGAGGTGTACAAGAAATGAGGATGGTACTGGATTGAATGTTATGTTGCTTGGAGAGACATTTGAGGAAACTGATTAGTTTAATTATTTAGGCTAGGTTATAACTGCAAATGGTGGAGTGGAAGCAGATTTGTGTCATAGAGTGAATGAAGGATGTAAAGTGTTGGGTGCATTGAAAGGAGTGATGAAGAATAGAGGGTTGGAAATGAATTTTAAGAAAGTTTTGTATGAGAAAGTGGTTGTGCCAACTGTGATGTATGGATCAGAGTTATGGGGTATGAAAGTAAGTGAGAGACGGAAACTAAATGTGTTTGAGATGAAATGCCTGTGGAGTATGATTGGTGTATCTCAGTTGGATAGGGTTAGGAATGAAGTGGTGAGAGCAAGAATGGGTGTGAGGAGG
This sequence comes from Halocaridina rubra, assembly GCA_037179515.1. NCBI lineage: Eukaryota > Metazoa > Arthropoda > Malacostraca > Decapoda > Atyidae > Halocaridina > Halocaridina rubra. The sequence goes on along the minus strand of JAXCGZ010015408.1, from coordinate 84,542 downwards.
GAAATTGCAGCCAGAGTAGATATGAATGTTCTTAGATGGTTTGGCCATGTGGAATGGATGAATGATGAAAGACTGCTGAATAAGGTGATAAGTGCGAGAGTTGATGGGAGAAATACTAGAGGGACGCCTAGGTTTGGGTGGATGGATGGAGTAAGGAGAGCCCTGAATGATGGGAGGATGGATGTTAGGGAAGCAAGCGAGCGTGCTAGGACTAGGAATGAGTGGCGAGTGATTGTGACACAGCTCCGATGGGCATCTGCTGTTACCACGGGGCTGCATCTCACAGAGGTAGCACTGTGGTAGGGGCAGTAGGGGAGTTGGCAGTTGTGAAGCGACACAGGTTGTGGAAGAGCTGTGGCACTCCAGCAGTGCCATCTGAATGGTTGCTAGCTCCCTCGTCATTGCCCATAGAGCAGAGTACTGTAATCCCCTTATTGTATCTTTTTTTTTTTTTTTTTTTTTTTGTCAGCTACCTCCCAATTTAAGGGGGAAACAGCCAAGGTAGATATATATATATATATATATATATATATATATATATATATATATATATATATATATATATATATATATATATATATATATATATATATATATATATATATATATATATATATATATATATATATATATATATATATATAATAGAGAGTACTTAATAGGTGGGACAATATACAATTACAGTACACATACATAAACGCTGCAATAGTAAGTGAGTTATTTTTAATATAAAATGATTGAATCGAATTAAAATTTAACTGGAAGGAAATGGAGGCCAACTAAAAAGCACTAAATTAGTGCACAGTGATATAATATAACTTATAATGACATTTGCAACCTTACTGAATGACTTAATATAACTTTTTACCAGTGAAATGAAAGGAAGTGTACAAGCCAGTGTTACTCAAGTTTTGAAAGTTAATCTATGCTAACAGTTTTTAAAATACATTGACTGAATACAAATGATTGTGCATTGTTACGTGGATGGAAAAGTAATATGGATATTTTAATGAGGGATTTTTTTTTTTATTACATACGGGATCCCTATGACATGGCTCTAACTCATGTTCATTCCAATAATATTCTGAGAAATATTATCCATACAGACAGACACTTATTGAGATTAGTAATCATAATTTTTTTCAGATTTATCATAAAACTTCTTATATCGAAACTGAAAGGACATATTTTTCATATTCAATAAACTTTAATGGGAGGAAAAAATTCCTTTAAAAGAGTTTATTCATTGTTGACATCTCTGTGACTCTCAGTAGGCTATTGATCTGTTTGTGGGCATGCTAGTGTTGATATTAAGCTCTCTGACAACTATCAAATAGGTAATCACATGAGACTGGGCTACAAAGAGGAGATTATCTATGGAAATAATAATGAAATCAAAGAGGAAATGCGATGACTTTTAATAAATATGGCTAAAGGGGCCAAGTGAAGTATTTGTTTACAGCCTTTTGTTTACGCTTCGTTAGGGCTCCAACTTTTATTTTTCCCCTCTTTATTTCATAGGCCTCTATTAATTATTTTCCCCTGCATTACCCCAAGAGGAAAATGGAACTCGTTGATTCATAGCTTAAATGCAATGGTATACTCTTACCTCTTTGTAAGTTGAGCCAATGATAATTGTGACGAGCAGTGGCGGAGGTTCTCATGCCCGCCCTTGTGGCATCGGAAATTGTGGCACCTCTGAGTAGATGGCGATGAAGACCTTTTAATAAACGTCATTCTTACAAGTGAGACGAAAATACGAAGCACTAACAAAATTAAAACCAATAATAAACAGCCATTGCAGTTATCAACTTCTTCCTGAACTGGGGGTAAATAACCTTTTGTGACTTGACCAAATCTAATTTTTTAATAAATTTCACAAAATGTAATCTTGGTAAGATTCGTTTTATGCATCCCTTCCATAACCTACCCGAGAAATCAGCATGACCACCTCTTCCTGAAGTGTGTCACTCTGCTCTATAAACACCCAAATTTACTGTATATGGCTTAAAATATGAGTTAGGTTAGATGAGGCTATGTAAGGTCGAGTACTTACTTTAGGTTATTCAAGTTCCCACCGCCGCCCACCAGTATCGTTCCTAACACAAAAAATAGTGATATACTACAAATACATATTATCTGATTTAAACTTCAAAACCTATCAGAAAGAAGAAAGTTTAGTCCAAATATGAAAGGGGTTCATAAAACGAATCTAAGCGTTCAACCCTAATTGTTGGTGTGAGAATCCACATTTACCAAAACATCAAACGCTTCTTAAGCACACTGGATCTATCAGTATTGTTACTGTAGCATTATACTGTAATTATTAGAGAGAGGGCATGTTGCTGGTTATGCGAATCAGGGTTTCCCTTCTCGTGAATCTTAGCAGGGTAGAGGGACATCACCTTGGAGGGAATTCAGGGCCATAAACATGTATGGATTTAGGTTATTACTACCATTCAGTTCCGTCTGTTTATTGTGATATTTGCCTCTTCCCTACCTCCAGAATGCAAAGAGTCTCGGCTGTGTTAGTAGTTTATAAAGCCCTTTTAAATATTACACATGGTAAAGGTACGTTTTATGCATCCCTCCATAACTCGTATTTATGCCATAACTAGTTGTAATTCTTTGACATATACATCTAAAACTCTCGTCACCCCTCCTGGAAAACTGTTACTTTGGTAAAATTCACACTAATTAATTTATGGGTATTATTAAAACTAACATGCTTTAAAGTAGGGAAAAGGGGTCACCATTGTTTATTTGAGAGACAAGCAACACCAGTGAATCTTGTTAATTAGGTACCGGTATATCACTAACCTAGCCTAACCTAAATTTGAAATCTTACACACCTTAATAGGGTAAATTTGGGTGTTTGAAGACTCTGTGGTTTTCCTCGTCTTCCGAGTAAACAATAATGGCCTCTGTCGACTAATGTAAAGCGTGTTTGTTTTAAACATTAATTATAAATATATTTGGTTTACTCTTACCAAAGTAACAGTTTTCCAGGAGTGGATGGCGTGAGTTTTTGACTTATTTATGTCAAAGAATTACTATTTGATGAGGCATAAATGCTTGTTATTGTGGGGTGCATATTAAGAATCGTAACCTTTGCACACTTTACCAAGTCAAGTATTTACTATTTTGTAAATATAGTATCTTGGATGTCTTAGATGTTTTTACCTTTCTGTAAAGGATTACTATTGGACACTTCGAATTTTGTTGACTAACCTAACCTAGTTACAGGCTACAACAAAAGTCAGAAATCTCTGATACGGTAGCATGATAGCACCTGATTAAGTTATATTACTTTGTGATTGGATGTAGGTTATCTTGTGATTTTTGGCTGTTCACTACTTTTGCAAAGATCGGTTTTACCTCCTCTCCTCTTACCCCAAATTCCAGACATGGAAGTGATCATACAATCATTCCATATTTTTAATCTCAAGTCTTCTGAGATCTGAGCATTAATTTAATCAATTTTGTACGTAGTATCACAGTATGTGGTCAAGGGTAGGTGTGATCTTATGGGTTACAAAAAACTAAATGACCTTATAACATGATGCAACATTTCCTTAATGTCGTTACTATTAACTAGCTTACAATTAGGTAGGAACTACACAGACTTAGCATAGGCCTGTGCATACATGGCAAGTGTAGGCAAAATTTATTCGGTTGTCTTGTTTTTCTTTATATGTTTTCAATTATTTTTGTTTTTGCTGTGATTTTAGTGACATATTTGTAGTGGAAGCTAGCTATAAATAGTGAAATATTTCTATAATCTACTACCCTAGTTGTTTATATGGAGGACTGATTATATTAATTATGAAATTTTGGTAATAGTATCTTATTACATTATATTGGAATTTTTGGTTAATTCATATATATGTGACGTAGCAAGGCCCGTGTTACCATAGCATGTGATCTATTAGCTGAGTCTATTAACTTAACCTAACCTAACCTAGCTTAAATACATATTCTAAGAAAATGAAAGCTGTCTATATCATTGAATTCCAGTCACATCTAGATTTCATTTGTTGGAAAGTCATGTGCTCAAATGAACGAAATTTACCTCATCGTATGAAACCTTACGGCGGTACTGGATGTTGGCCCGTTAGGCCTCTAAGTTCAGATCTACGGCTTAATCAATGCTCAAACTGATATGTTGGTGGCCTGGGGTGGCCACAGACTTTTCCTCAATATTGTATCTAATGGGTTGGTTATCCCAATATTTGTCTAGCCGTTATTCAAAGGACGCCACACTTTGCTGCCTCTATTACTTCGTTAGGTAAACTATTCCATACATCCACAACTCTTGGGCTAAAATACATTTGTTGTCTCTTGATTCTGCTTCTCTCTTTGGATAGTTTCATGTAATTACCGCAAGTTGGCCCCATATTCCTCTCCAGTTGAAAGTTCACTTCGTTGTCAAATTTATTGTTCAAATACTGTACTCTAATACTCTCAATCTTTCCGGATAAGTAAGATTCTTTAGTCCTAGTATTAGTTTTGAGGCTCATCATAATACAGTTTCTACTGCCTGTATACTGTATCTTTCTTTTTATATGGAGACCATACTGACTGGGTATATTCCAAGTGCGGTCTGACCATCGACTCAAAGAGGCATCTAATTGTTGGCATATATAGAGCTATGAATGTAAGTCTCATCATACCCTTAATCTGATTAGCTTTATTCACTTTTTCATATATGTTAAATGATATATGAACAATTTGCAACCAGTGGTCATTGTTTTTAAACCTTATTTTGTCAGGGATGGATTAAGCTAGTGCAGGCTGTTATATATGTTATAAAGGGGCCCTGAATTGAAAAAGCTCTCACATAAATATTAGATAAGAAATATATTTCTTCCAATGTTAGGTAATGAATTATTTTTTTTACTATGGATAGTGATAATAAAGGCATATATGCCTGATACTTTAGTAATAGTATAATTTACATGCAAGTATCAAATTCAGATGTCAAAATCAACAAAACTATAAGCTAAAAATTACATTTACTTGATATAGCATGAGCAAACTTGTTGACGATAGTGAAAATGTGTATTTCGTGAAGAATTTTGTGTTCTTTGCTCATTAGTGTGAGTTTGTACACTGTTTTGTCGCATAGTGCTAGCTTACTTAATTTTTAATGCTTTTTTAATCCTATTATGTGACAGTTACAACTATGAGCTCATGCAACTCACATGCATTCAACAACCTACGAGGAGTGATGTTTTGATAATTATCTATTTGGTTGCTAACTGAAATTAATTTCAGTTGAGAAATACAGATTGAGCCTCACAGTCTTATCAACTTTTATGTCCCTGAACTGCTTTGGATTGCTGAAAATCAAGAAAAAAAATGAGGAAAAGTGAACTGGGTCTTACCAGTTCATCATTAACTACTTCACTTAGCAAATTCCAATAATCAACTATTTTTACACTAATAGAGACCTTCCTTACATCCTGGAAAGAAGTTTTCTTACAGAACTTCAAACTGTGATCTACGGTATAGTTCTAGAGCTCGCTGTATCAAAATATAGATCACTATCCACTTTGTCAAAATCATAATGGAATTTGATAACCATCACTATATCCCCCCTAATTCTTCTAGCTTCAAGTAATGGTAAGTCTAAATCCAGCAACCTTTCCTCACAACTGAGATTGCGAATTTCTGATAGCAGTTGTATATCATGTCTTGGAACTCTTTCCTACTTATTTATATGCTTTTTCAAGTGTGGATTCCAAAAGAGCACTGTATATTCATGCTTTGGCTTCACATAAGTTGCATGAGTATTTCTAAACATTTCCTTGTTCATGTATCGAAGGCTACCCTTACCTTTACTAAGAATGCATAAGTAGCCCTTATTATGCCATTTATATGCATTTCCGGAAACAAATCTACCTATATGTTTACCCTAGATCTTTCTTATTCTTTGTCTTATGAAGTTTTGCACCTGCTATTTAGTGCCCAAGCTTGGGCCTTCTTGCACTTGTACCCATTCTCATAACTTTATCTTTTGATGTATTGAATTTCATTAGCCACATTTCTTACCACTCATGTCGACTAATTAGGTCTTCCTGAAGTTCTTTACCATTGTTCTCTTATTTTACTTTTTTCACAATCTTCACATCAACTGCAGTCATATTTTAAAATGCATTTACAGAATCCAGTAGGTCATTTGCATATACAAGGAACAAATGTGGCCCTAAAACTCACCCTTGTGGAATCCCACTACTAACCTTTCTCCAGTCAGACCCTTAATATCTTACTTTAACCCTCTTTTCCCTTGCTTCTAAGTAAGTTTTTATCCATTTCAAGACATTTCCACGTATTCTCGCCATTACGTGCAGTTTCTTAATAAATCTTCCATGTGGGACCTACTCAAATGCCTTCTGGAAATTTAAGAATATGCTATCTGCTTATCCTTCTCTTTCATGTAAGACATGGCTTCTCTCTTCATAAAATTCTAATAAGCTTGTTACTGTACATATGCCTACTCTTAAGCCATGTTGTTTCACTGACATAAAGTTAAAGGACTCCAAATTAAGAGAGATGTGTTTTCATAGTAGTTTCTCAAAAAATTTGCAAACAACAAAATTAGGCTATACAGTAGTTTAGAGTTTTGTCTCTCCTTCCTTCTTTTGATGATAGGCTTGTTTCCAGCATCTTGGAATCTCCCCAGATTCCAGTGACTTTTCAAATATGATGCAAAGGGCCACCGATAATGGCTTAGCATGTGTGCGTGCGTGTGTGTAAGCGAGAGAGAAGCATTATTGGTTTGAGAGAAAAAATGTGGCTAGTTGAATTTATAGTACACAATGCTTAGTGTTCAAATGCATGTAGCTTAGGACCATAAAGAAACAAAAAATTAGTATGCTTTCAATGTATTTGTGAAAAGATAAGTGCATCTAGGAATTAACCATTAAGAGGACAGCCTCAAGTGAAGCCTGCCACCAAGAGTTCAAGGTCAAGCATGAATATTAAATCTCAAACTGTCCAATAATAATGTTGTACTCTCCATTCAAATTATTGAATTTTAAGCCTTTAGAAAAAGAAAAACAATTAGTGCTCTTAGTGTAGGGCCTACACGTTAAAAGAAAAGATTCTCACTCTATCCACTAGGGGGGGTCAAACCACAAACAGTCCAAGATCTAATGGTTAACACACGCGCATGCATGCATGCGCTCTCTCTCTCTCTCTCTCTCTCTCTCTCTCTCTCTCTCTCTCTCTCTCTCTCTCTCTCTCTCTCTCTCTCTCTCTCTCTCTCTCTCTCTCTCTCTCTCTCTCTCTCTCTCTCTCTCTCTCTCTCTCTCTCTCTCTCTCTCTCTCTCTCTCTCATATATATATATATATTATTATTATTATTTTGATAATCTTGAGCTGATGGTAGCCCAAAGTGCTTCTCATCTCTCTCCCTCTCTTGAAGCATTGAATCTTGTCCATTGGTGCCAAAACTGAAAGATATTATATATGCTGCCACAGATATTGTCCGTTAAATCAGATGTCCATTAAATCGAGGGTTGAGTGTATATATATATATATATATATATATATATATATATATATAATATATATATATATATATATATATATATATATATATATATATATATATATATATATATATAATATATATATATATATATATATATATATATATATATATATATATATATATATATATATATATATATATATATATATATATATATATATATATATATATATATATTATATATATATATATATATATATATATATATATATATATATATATATATATATATATATATATATATATATATATATATATATATATATATATATATATATATATATATATATATATATATATATATATATATATATATATATATATATATATATATATATATATATATATATATAAAGCACCTTTTTAGGACTTGGATCATATATTTAAAATATTGTGCAATTCTTTTTTGTTTTGATGTTCAGTTGATATTTGATGTTCCTGATCTTCAGGGTTTAGTAATGATGAATGTGAAAGGAAAGATGCAGGTGAAACATTATATGGAAGACCATGCTTTCTGATGCCTCCCAAGATCCAAAGGAATATGACAACTCTCAAAGCACCAATACTTGGCATAGTAAGTGCTTGAAGTTAGAACTACTTTTATGCTCTACCCAAATCTGACAACTGACTAAAAATGAGGAAACCAGCAGGTGTTCGCCATAGCCTGCCCATCCCCACCTCTTTTTCATTCATAATGTTAATATTATGCCCATGATGATTCTTCATAGCATCAGCTAATTTGCTTTCCAAAATAAGAGACATGATGTTGGGTGTAACAAACATCTATGGCAAAATTTTCGGTATTTATTTCAGTGAATCTATATAACGAAGTTTACTGAAGTAAATTTTATCCGTAATGGACCTCTAAGAGTATCCGCAAAGTGGTTAGGGATTTTCTATTTTTGATCCATTATATACAGTAGCTATTTACATGCTTTATCATGTAGATATATTACAGTACTGTACTTGTTCGAACACTATATTCCAACTAATATTATTTTATTTGAAAGTTTTTTTTAATTATGCAACAGCATCTTTTTTATTGCTAAGATCATACTCGGCTCATTAGATAATCTTGAGTAATCTGAAATTATCTCTTGCAGAATTACTGTATTAGGTATATAATGGAATCACTAAATTTTAAAGATTCTTGAATAAGTGCAGAATTCCAGAGATGAAATTTGGTCTTGGTAATAGTATCCCTCCACTTGATATGAAGTTAATCACTGTTTACTCATCTTTTATTATCTGTTTCTCTCACTAACCCGGATTACTAAATGAATAGAAATATATGTAGTTTGTGAGTAAAGCTTATTAAAGTTCAGGTCTATAATTTGATATAAAATTTTTAGCAAATTGTTTCATAAGTTCTATGAGCTTGTCAAGGCTGCTGATGCTTAAAAATATATCTACACATTTGCAGTATATTATAGGCATTCTTATATTACTGAATACTTTTTCTTATTAGTAAAATTTACTCGTGAGCTCATCATAGCAGGTGCACTCCCTTTCATAGTTGTATACCTTTAAGTAAAGAACAATACCTGTTCTACTGAAGTCTATAATAAAGAAACATACTTGGGAATATAGTATATCTAGATAATGGATGTGAGTGTCTTCAGAGATATTACAGTAATCTACATTAGTAAAAAGTTTACATTAAACGAGCCTTTTATTCACTGATCTGACTGGAAAGGAGTGCATTCACAGATAGAAAGTCTCATAAGTCCTTATGAATAATGGATACTCTAATAAAGAAATAACTATTCAGATAAAAAAAAAAAATTTCATCGTTGGCTTAACATGAATAAAGGCTTAACACCATCTAAAACTACAGTTGAACAAAATATAAGATTTTAGTATAAAGGTAGGCTATAATTAATAAAATTCACAGGAAAGTTGAAAGAGTAATGAAAGATATATTGAGACTAGGTGTAAAACGCATTGATGCTGAGAGAAGATTTTTTTCTTATAAAGTATAAAACAAAAATGATGACACACTTGCTTTAAAAAAACAAGCCCATACCTTTCGGAAACCTCCTCCAGCAGTCATGTTGTTTGCCAGTATACAGACACTCCCAACTTACAAACGAGTTAGGTTCCAGAAGTCCGTTTGTAAGTAGAATTATTCATAAGTAGTTTTTAGGTAAGAAAAAGCACTGTGCATTACATACATATGCAGGACTGAACAGTTCTTTGGCTAAAGTCACTTAACTACTAAATAAAACATAAACTATACATTATTAATGAATTTTAATACAGTAATGATATTATTATAATACAGTACAGTATAGTAATTCATACATTAATATGTGGGTAGTGAATGGGTAAGATTTTGTTCGTATCGTTGACTGTTTGTAACTCGGTTATTCTTAAGTAGGTGAGCTTTTGTATATGCCTCTATGAAGACTGCAGTCTTCCTGTCTTATACTTGAATGACAAGGACCAATTTGACCTTTATTTGAGCATGTTACTTGCAAGAAGGTGCCCCACATTATCATAGGATGACTATACACCAAACCTCCATTTCAGGAGAAATGTTAAAGGAAAACTTAAAAAACTGGTATATAAAAAAAAAAGCATCTTTGGTGCCTGCAAATTCTAGAAGCTCTCTATATACACATGCTGGCTTCTTTCATGAATGTACAGGTGTCAGATTGTATAACTTGACCAACTCTTAATTAAGAAACTGTGGGAAGATATAAAGATGCTTGAAGTCCCTCTATACATAATTCTGGAGACTTCACAAGTTGAACAGAATATTTCTGGTGGATATGTAATAAACGTGGATATGAGACCATTTATAATCTTCATCCACTAAAATTTAGATATTCATTTAATAAAGTAAAAAGCAGTATGATACGTACAGGGGTTGTATTCAACAAGTTTTATATGTAACATGGTGTTTCGTACTCTGATAAGACTTATTGATAACTTAGGGATGATATTTTAGCTTTAATTTACACAACTTTTTCCATAAATAATTTTGTGCCTCACTGCTCAGTGCATCAAAGGATTATGCAGTAGGATTTTAGGAGTACATTTCATTGAATTTTAGATGTTTACATAGGTAAAGCAATATTATATAATTTTTATTTATATCAGTAAAATATGTACTGTGCATTTTTAACTTTCTAGAAATGCTAGAAAATTCATTAGAATTATTTGTCGTTTGCTACTCTGAATTCTTATTGTCTAGTGTTAATAATTTTGCCTTGATTAGTAAATTATTTTGGTAGACTACTCTGGGTAGATTAGTTTACTCTTGCATTTTATTCAGAAATTAGAATTTAATTTTAAAAATCTTTTAAAAAGTAGACAAATAAAAAGTGATGACCTTTTGTTCCCCCTAGATGGTTTAGATAGAAACTTTGGGGGGGGCAATGGTGGCAGCAGAGTTAGGGGCATGGCTACAATGTCTCGTTGCCCAGAGGTTGTCTTCGGTACAGAAAGTGCTGCCAGTGCCCCCTGTGCTCGAGCTGCTTTGCCTTCGTGTTCTTTGACTCTTAGTCGGAACTCTATAGGAGCAGGACCCAATGAGTGTTTTACCATCCGATGGAAACTGGTGGATGACATAGCGTATCCATCAGATTGGCTGGGCTTATATGTTGTTGGTAAGTATGTTTGATAGGTGGTAAAGCATTTTGTACTTAGAAAAGTCTTCATTTACTTCCATATTATTTTGTGTATTTGTGTTGTCTGTGTATCAGTAACTGCATTTTTGCAAGTTCTTCAAGTATATATAGAGTAAATAATGTTTGAGAAGTAGAATATGCATTTAAAGCTTTTTATAAAGCTAATTATTGTTTTTATTGTATTATAGGTTAATTTTTAGTCTGCTTACTCTTTGCACATGTACTACTTGTACGTCAGGTTCTGTATGTGTATTTAACCACTCAGTGTAAAACTGCAATCACATTAAATATATTTGTCATGTAGAAATTGTCACTGCTATGTAATGTTCTTTCAGGTGAAAATGACCCTGACAAATGCTTGGAACAACATGACGTCAGTGGAGACACCGAGGGGGAAATATGTTGGTCAGTCAATGTACCAGCAGTGCTTCCTAAGAGTATGTTTCTCTCTATTATCTTGGGTATTAAATTGGCTTTGATATTACACTTTCCTGACTCATTATCTTAATTATAGTTCTGATTAGCAAGCTTTATTGGAGACTACTGTATATCTGACGACCTTCCTATAAGTAGAAGTTTTTAAGCTTTTCTGCTCAAATATGTATTGCTTCTGAACAAAATTGCAATGTCATTTATAGAGATTTTATGTAAAGATATATATAAGATATATAAACAATAATTTTTTTAAGCAGATGTCGGCAGTATCATTGTACGTTATCACCGTGGGAAAGAAAATGGAAGAGTGTGTCTTGGATCATCGGCTGTTGTTCGTGTGGTGAGGCTGAGTGATGGCTCTACTTCCGACTCTTCTGAGGATGAAACTCTTCATCCATCCCTTAACCCCCAACGATGTCTGACCTGCACCCGTCTCCTTCATTTTACTCTCTCGAGTATGTTTACATGGCCTATTGAAATTCAGTCTTCAAGAGTATACAGAATGAATAAAATTTTTGTCATATCAACCTTCCTAGTGTCGGTATTCTCTTAGTTTCATAAGAAGTAACAAAGATTTAGCTTTCCTCTTGCATTTAATTTTCATTGCCACAACACAGATGATATACAGTTGCAGGGTGTGATGTAGCGCTGCTGCTTTCCTGTTTGGTTTTTAGTTTTGGTTAATCTTTTGGCTCTAAAAGGAAATTTTATCATATAGAAAAAAAATTATTTAAAGTTTTATAAAAGTTTCATCTTTTTGTGTATAATTTACCTCAAGTCACTGGCAGATTTGGAGGATATCTTGTCTTCTCTTAATAATCTTAGTTGGCCAGACATATTCAATCATGATGATATGATTAGATATATATCTTAGTTGTTGACATCACTGAGAGAAGGGCTAAAGAAGCACCTCGTAATAGATCTGCTTCTTTCACGATACACTTTTCTGACTTCCAGTGTCTGAACTCTGATCTTTTGTCTGAGGATCAGCACTTGGGGGAATCTCTCGCTAATCTTCTTTTTTCTGAAACCCAGCTGTCGAGCTGTGCATTCCCTGACCCGTTTCATATCATAATTTAACTTGTATTCTGGTTTCTGTTCCAAAGGTGGGGTCTGTGTCTACTGTAAAACTGACACTCCTAAAGCAATTCTCGTGGACCTTGAATCTCCTGACTTTGATGTTATCTGGCTGAAGTTCCATCTCTCCTCTTAAGAGTTTTCTGTGACAGATATATTCACTTTAATTGTTTTAATTCCTTTATACATCCTAGTCTGAAGTATTGATCACCAGTTTGGTCACTGTAGATTCTCATTTTAGCTCTTTGAATAAAAACTTACATACAGTAAAATTATTATTCCTGATAAATGCACCGATTTGTGGTATAGAGTTGTCATTAGCTCAATCTGCATACTCTATAAAATTTATTACCCATTGCATGGGGCTTTACTTTGCTTATACCTTCTTATATGCATAGCGAAGAGTGCAGCCAATGCCAGTAATTGTGCATTTTCTTAGGTAGAAGTAATACCAAAATACCAATCTTTATTCAAGAAGTTTTATTCTTGCTACCACTGGGAAGTAGATTGAATTGCCTAGCCAGTTTGTTGAGTCAAAGGAACTTTAGAAGTTTAAGGTAGGCAGAGATAAATTTGTATACAAGCAGACCTTAATGTGGAATATTTAAAATTTTAGTGGAATAGTGCCAGTATTTCATTTCTGAGGTGTACCCTTATCTCCTCTTTTTGTCCTTTTCCTCACCCAGTTGCTTCTGGAGGGCTTGGCTTATGGCAACAATGATGATAATAAACTTAGTGTGTTTGATGTATGTACTCTATTATACGGAACTAACTTATGGAAAAGTTTGATTGCTAAAGCAGAAGGGTCAGGTAAATTGATGAATGCTGATTCATACTTCAAAGACTTTTTTTTTTTTTTTTTTTCTCATCTGTGGCCAGTTGGATGACATTAATAGAATAAGGGATCATATTTGAAAATAATTTTCTTTATATGTTGAAGAAAGAAATACTTTATGTAATTACTCAGATATACTTGAATTTGTCACTTGAGTATTGTAGAGAAACTTGTTAAAGCGTAGAGCATTAATTTCATGTTACTTTCCCTTCCTCATTAAATTCAGTGAGGATGGGTGTGTATCTTGTGGCTCAGGAGTCTAGAAGGTAAGTGACTAAAAAAACCTTATAGACTGATATTAATTTCATGTTACTTTCCCTTCCTCATTAAATTCAGTGAGGATGGGTGTGTATCTTGTGGCTCAGGAGTCTAGAAGGTAAGTGACTAAAAAAACCTTATAGACTGATATTAATTTCATGTTACTTTCCCTTCCTCATTAAATTCAGTGAGGATGGGTGTGTATCTTGTGGCTCGGGAGTCTGGAAGGTAAGTGACTAAAAAAACCTTATAGACTGATGTTGATTGTTTTCTTCCAGACTTATCAGCTCATGGACTACGCCGTGGTATGTTCTTCCAGCCCGATCCATATGTTAAGCTTCGCATTTTACCTGGTGAAACACAGACCCTCCTGCCACACCATGGACAAGAGTCACGTTCTTGTGTGGCTGAGAATACTGTCAATCCCACTTGGAAAAGACAGGTAGGTTTACTCTAGGGCACTCACTCTCATGTCACGACCTTTTTATGGAGGGTTTACGTATTTGTACGTCATTAATGTACTTTAATTGTTAGTATAAGTAGTAAAAATATACTTAACTTATTCTGTGCATGTTTTTGGGAATTGTTTTTAGATAACCAGCAATCATTATTCCTTGAGATGCAAATGGTGTCAGCTGAAATATGTATTATTATTTTTATTGCAGGAGTTCTCCTTTGTTGCCTATCTCCATGACATCCTAGAAATTGAACTGAAGGATAAGTTTGCAAAAAGTCGTCCAATCATTAGTAGATTTCTAGGCCGTCTTACTATTCAGGTTGCCACGCTTAAGGAGAGAGTTAAAAGGTACATTATCAGTAGTTACAATAAAATATTAATATGTTATAGATTCAGTATATATTTTTTTTTATGTATGCAATATGCGATGTGTTGCAATTTTCATTTATTAAAGAAATGATAGTTTTTGTAATGAAGTCCACACTATATATATATATATATATATATATATATATATATATATATATATATATATATATATATATATATATATATATATATATTTATTTTTTATTTTTTATTTAATTTTTTTTTTAAATACTTATGTAAATGGTTTGGTATTATCCCTTGTGGTGTGGAGAAAAGAATTCCTCTCTGCATGTCATAAAAGCTAACTTGAATGCATAGGGGGAGTGAAAAGCTGGCTGCCCTTTCAGTATAATTTTTTACTCCTGGAAAACAGCAGATAGAAGGGGAGTGTATATGCAAGGTATGATGAAGACCTTGTGTATGTCCCCACTTTTAGTCAGGATTTAGTGTCTTCTTAAAAAAGGGTACATTTTATTGTTTGTATGGCTACAGTGGTCGGAAATCTTTCCATTTGTAGTATATTAGATTATGTATAATAGTACATTAAGTAATCTACTTGACTTTTCAGTGGCTCAGCTGGTACTATTGACTTTCCATTAAATAGTAAGAATGCTGCAGATTCCGTCACTGGTCACATGTATTTCAATGTGGCTTTTTCGGTTCCTGCAAATGCCTCTGAACCTTGTACCAGCCATGGAGGTCTTGAATGTCCAGGTGATATGAGTGTCACTCTGAATAATGCATCTCAGAGTTTGTCTAAGGCATTGCTAAGTCCACATAGTGAGCAAGAGCCTTTAGCAAATGGTTTTATGGAAAATAAAAAGCATCATGTTAGGACGAGTGATAATAGCAATCCAACAGTGAATAACTGGATAGTTCAGGGTTGTCGGGAGGAAGAAGTGATTGTGAATGGGGAAGTTGTCCCGAGTGATATTAAGAGTTCCAGTGATAATAGTGAAGGGAGAACGAATGCTAGTAGTAGAGAGAGTGACTACTCCCCCATTTGGAAATATTCTTGTAAAGTTCCTACAAATATTGCCAGTAATATGAACATAAATGAGATTAGAGGCAGTGGTGAAGAGGCCATATATGAAACTGTATATCCTGCTGAGGATTATCAGAACCAAGACTTGGATTCTAGTGTTAGTGGTATCAATAGTGTTGCGAGTGATGCTAGTGTTGGGCGATTCAACTGTGATGCTAGTCAACCTTTTAGTGATGAAGATTCTCCACCACCTTTGCCACCAAGGACTAAATCGCTGATGAAGTCTTACGTTGATTCGGTTCACCGACCTTTAGAGAGATCAATGGCTGTTCAGCTGGGTCTTCCTCCTCCTTTTCCTACTGTGGTGAGAAAGCATCCATGTCCATTACCCTGTTCTTCAGGAAATGCAACAGGACATTCTTCCTCCAAAGTCCCAGGGGTTAACAGCTCCCCTGCAAAATCTCTGAATGGCACATATGAACCAAGTGTCAGACCAAAATCTGGGCATTTAAGTGCTAGCTCCCAGTCGAGTTTTGATAGTGAAAGTAGCACAACCAGTACTGGTGGTGAACCTAAGAAATTGCCGTGCTCTGTAGAAGGCTCTTTTTCATATGATATCGTAGATTTGGATGATGTATTACAGATATCTGAACTTTCCCTTAATCAAATTGACATTGACAGTCAGCTTCAAGGAACTGTATCTTCATCTCAGGGACTTCATTCATCTTTGCAGTCCTCTTCCTGTGCTTCCATGGAAAGTGAACCATCTGAAGACATGACCAGACCTTGTTCCATACAAAGCAATATAGATGAAACCTTACCACTTGATAGATGTACAGGTGAAGTTTCATCACAAGAAGAAGGTGCAGTGGGTGGCTCTAGCGTAGCACCTCTCGCAACGCCAGAGCAAGATACCAGTCTCTTACAGGAGACAACTTCTACAGACACGCTGTTGGAGAACTTGGGTGAGGTATCAGACTACAATGTGAACCTTCTGTTTAGTAAAGGGGGTCATGCAGCAGCTTGTACTAATGTAAATAATGATAGTAGCTTTGGCATCTGTGATACTGGTGCGTCGTGTGGTTCTTCAAGCTTTAAACCCTATGGGTCTTCTCTTACAGACTGTAAAAGGAACCAAAGTGATGCTGTATCTAGTCTTAATGTTAAGAATGAGTACGTATTGACTACTCAGGAGAAATTAGGCGAAGGTCATGGAATAAATTGCGTTACTTCTTCCTCTGTTCAAGGAGGAAATTCAACTCAGTCTTTTGAATCCTCGAACACTCAAGATGCTTTTAACAGAGAAGAATCTCAGTCAGGTTCTGCTTGCCAGGACATTAGGGGCGATGCAGCGTGCACTGAAGGAGTAGATGCTGAAAGTGTCTCTTTGGGGCTTCAAGGTTCGAGAGAGGGATCAAGTGCCCGTTCGCCATCCCCAAGACTAAGTGATTCCTTGCAGGTGTTGAGTTCAGCTTCAGAGTCAGTATCTCCAATAAGTGGATCAGTAACATGTTCAGTGTCCTCCCAGGGAGGTGATGATGGCAGAAGGGGTTCAGAATCTACGTGCATGGTCATGAGCACTGAGAGTTCATCTTCAAATTCTGTATTTACGAGTCCTACAACTGAGTCAAATGACATGAATATTGAAATGCTATCATCAGTGTCTTATTCTGCAGACTTAAATATTCCTGCCAACTCTTCTAGCGAATCCCATGCAGTAGGTCAAGGCCAAGAGGAAGGTAACTGCGTCTGCAGTGTACGTCCAAAAAGAGAAGCCATTTTGCAAGCCACAAGCTCAAACGAAGATGACGACATACCCCCTGCGGTTCCTCCTCATCGACCGCAACATCACATGTTAAAGGCATTAGTGCATCCTCCTCTGTGCCCTCCTACACCAACGCATCACGCAAAGCCACAGCCTCCTGAACGCACAACTAGCGATAAGAGAGACAGAGATGTATTCTTCGGAAGGGAGGACGTATTTGAAAGGGATGAAAAGCAATTTTTGGCACACCATCCAAAGCTTTCGAGACAACCTTCTTTACAGGATTGGCTTAGAAGATACCCCAAAGTTGAAGTGGCTTTTGATGAACCTTTACCACCCAGTAAGTATGGAAAATATATATATATATATATATATATAATATATATATATATATATATATATATATATATATATATATATATATATATATATATATATATATATATATATATATATATATATATATATATATATATATATATATATATATATATATATATATATATATATATATATATATATATATATATATATATATATATATATATATATATATATATATATATATATATATATATATATTATATATTATATATATATATATATATATATATATGTATATATATGTTCCTTCATGTTTTCGTATTTGAAACATTTTGCATTTAAGTTGGTGCTTAATAATTCTGTTTCATTGCTTGGTTTACTGTTTGGTTAAAATGTCATTGCCTTGTAAGGAAATGATGATTGATTTTTTTTCAGATGTTGAGGCGAGAAAAGACAGCCATGGTAGGATATTCTTCATTGACCATGTAGCCAAAACTACGTCTTGGGAGTGGCCTCCACCCAAACCTCTATCAATCATCGTCCCATATTCTTTGTACCACAAGTGGAGGGGAGATCATAGGTATTGTTTATTCTGAATTAGGGTAAAAGAATGTTATACTTTTACTCTGCTTGGCAAATGAATTGATTAACAGGAATAGGGCAGAGAGAAATGGCAAATAACTCCCTCATTGAATTTCTTTTATTATGGTGAGGGAGAATTAATATTTCCTTTGTTGTAGGAAATGATAAGGAGTAGGGAGTTGTTATTATCTCACTCTTTGAATGTATTTTTTACCTTAGAATAACAAGAAAAAGAGTCGTGGTTACTCACAATTCTTAATTGTTCAATAATGGTGTAGACTTCTTAGTATAAGCTTTCTAACTGTTCTTAGGTTTACACTTAGCTTATGATTATGTACATCCATACATACATACATTCTCTCTCTCGGCTCTCTCTCTTCTCTCTCTCTCTCCTCTCTCTCTCTCTCTCTCTCTCTCTCTCTCTCTCCTCTCTCTCTCTCTCTCTCTCTCTTCTCCTCTCTCTCTCTCTCCTTCTCTCTCTCTCTCTCTCTCTCTCTCTCTCTCTCTCTCTCTCTCTCTCTCTCTCTCTCTCTCTCTCATCTCTCTCTCTCTCTCTCTCTCCTCTCTCTCCTCTCTCTCTCTCTCCTCTCTCTCTCTCTCTCTCTCTCTCTCTCTCTCTCTCTCTCTCTCTCTCTCTCTCTCTCTCTCTCTCTCTCTCTCTTTTTTTTTTCCTTTCTTTCATATGGAAGGATGTGCAAATGATTTTAAGGTACTGTTAGTTAAGTATCGAAAGTTCTTTTTTGGTATTTCTATGGATGCCAATATGATGAACCCTTACGCTTTACAGACGATCCTTCTGTGAAAGTGCCGAAAGTGAATGCAGTGGGAGTCAGACAAGTAGTCGTGTTGGCACTCCTGATTCCTCTACCCCTGCCTCATCTGGAAATTTACTACAGGGAGTAAGTTGTATGAGTCCCAGCGCATGTGATGAAGGAGCAGTTGGTCCTTCTCCTCCGCCACTACCTACTATGTCCCCACCCCCATTTGCTTCTGGAATAGGGATAACAGAAGATATGAGCCATGGTGAAGTAATGGCTAGCCATATATCTGAAGCAGGTGCTGTGGGTTTACCAAGTGTTTCTGACAACAGTAGATGGTGGGACAACAACACAGATGGTGATGATGGAGACAAGGCTCCTACTCCGCCGCCTCGTCCCCAACACAGACTTTCTCGAGCTACTCCGCCACTTCCACCCCCCTTACCAGAGCAGTGTCCTCCAACACCCACCCATCATCCTAGACGTTCACAACATCCTTGTGCACTGGATCAGGTATGATGAGAGGATTATGTATTGTTTTGCTGTTGTATTTAGTGTTTACCTAGACCAAAGGCCAGAGCGAGTCAGGAAAACCTAATGGTATCAGAATCTTGCTTTGAAAGGCTTGTGTAAGCACACTGATTGATTGATTAGTGTAAGAGAAGTGCATATGAGTAATATTTTACTTTATCTTTTTTCTCCCTGGTTATGGCCACTCTTTGGCTTTTGGTAAGAGAAGATAATATGTATGGAAAATAAAAATTTTATTTTTATTTTATATGTTTTTTTATGAGAAATACTATATAAAATGTAAGGCAGACACAATTCTCTGTCATTTCTTCAACTAGTGTATTTGTTTATCTTGGAGTCTAAAGTATTATTAATTTTTCCTTTGGTATTACATAATAACTTTAAATCTTTATATGTCTATTTGTTTCTATTTATATGCAAGGACCACAATCAACTTAGTATGGGGAATAACTGAATCAAAACTTACACCCATTCACTTCTGTTTTACTCAAAACTAACACATCCATATTTCCACTCAGAAATATTCTACCAATCTCCCTCATTTGACTATCATTTTTTCCATCAACTTGCACACTCAAAGACTCAGTTAGTAGGGTTTTGGTTGCTTTTTTCTGATCAGAATACATGCACCTTCATATTCGATGACTTTGTGTTTAAGAATATTACTTT
Source organism: Halocaridina rubra (assembly GCA_037179515.1). Classification (NCBI taxonomy): domain Eukaryota; kingdom Metazoa; phylum Arthropoda; class Malacostraca; order Decapoda; family Atyidae; genus Halocaridina; species Halocaridina rubra. The sequence goes on along the minus strand of JAXCGZ010015408.1, from coordinate 64,304 downwards.
GTCCATGGATTTCCTCTGCTCGTTCCACAGCATTATTCAGTCTTAATGCAATGATTTTGTTTTTGAAGTCAATAACTTTGTATATACATGCACACTATAAACTTTTATTTATTATTTTATCCAAAAACAAAATTGCAGTTCTCTTGTCCTATTATCATGGTATTTTAAGTTTGTTGTCATTAGAACCTGTGAAGACACAGATGTTCATGTCACTTTTGTGCCCAACCAGAGTCTTTTTCATAATTTTTGTCTCCCACTTTCAGGAACAGAATGGTCATATAGATCGTCACAGTAGAACAATGAGGTTACCATCCATTCCAGAAAGGACTGTCAAATTCCAAAGAGTTGAAATCCAGCCAGGGGAGGAACCTCTTCCAACAAGTAAGTTATTCAGTGGGTAATGTTTATCCCTCCTACCCAACGTCGTCTTTAGCACTATGAGCATACCCAATGTGATGTTCAGCATATCTTTCTCCTCAGTTTTACATGAGGTGACTTCTGCTTTTGAACCTGCAACCCTGATAAGGTAACCCAAAAAGTTGCTGAGATCATAACCTTGGGAACAGAGGCATTCACTCCCTCCTATTTCAAAACTTTTTCTCCCTCTAATTCTTGGTGTCGCCGTGCCTTCTTCATGGTTATTCAGGTCAGGGGTCAGGCTTACTGGTCATACCAAGCCTATCCTGCTGATTTGATTCATTGCTTTTATTATTGCCAGGATTAGCTGCTTTGCTCAGATTTGTAGGTTTAAGGCTTCTTTTCCTAGATGGAAAGTTAATGGCCTGAATATACTCCCACTGATATATGTTCCTGCTTCTTATCAAAAAGATCTCCAATAATTTCTATGACTCAAGCTCTCACCATCTAATTAATCCTGATAATTCTGTAGCTGGCTCTACAACTGACAAAGCCACTCTTTGGCTCTCATATTTCCGCTAACTCTTCTGTAAGCAGTTCCAGCGCACCTGATCCTCATACAGTACCCCTCTCTAACCTTATGCCCTTTTCTATTCTTTCTACACCTAAAGTCTGTAGGGTTCTTCTCTTTCTGTAGATGAACAAGGCATCCGAATCCGATGGCATTCCTGTAAGTTTCCATAAGAAGTCTGTAGATGATCTGGTTTCTGTGGTTTGCCTTCATTTTCACCTCATTATCTCAACCAGTAATTATCCTTCATCTTGGAAGTACGTTCTAGATTAGTCAGTTCCTAAGAACTGTGACTTTCTATTAATTCCAACCACTGGCTAATTGTCCTTACCTCTGCTATCACTAAAGTATTTGAAACTGATCAAGTCCCACTGCTTTGAACATTTTGAATGTAACTCACTTATTTCTGATCACCAGTACAGCTTCTGCAAAGCAAGATTCATTAGTGACCTCCTGTCTTGTCTTGCTCATGTAAGGTCACCTTCTCTGAAGAACTATGGGGAGTCCTCTGTCGTCCACCTTGATATCTTTAAGGCTTTTAAAAGAGTGTTGCATTAGGCTTTATTAGCCAAACTCCCTGTCCATGGCTCTACCCCTACTCTCTCTCTTGATTTTCAGTTTTCTCTCTGAACATTTTATATCAGTGATTGTTTACGGTGCAACATCAACTGCAAAATGGGATTTTCACCCTTATTGGAGTGATTTTCCACATAAGTCATTGTTGCACTAGTAGAGCAATGATTTATGACTCACTCTCTCTCTCTCTCTTAGTTCTGCATTGGTGCCCGCGCTGTGTGGTTCGTTCGTAATCTGTTTGTAGTTCTTGCTTTATTCTCCATTGTGTTACCTTTCATATAGCCCTTATTATGGCTTCTA
>JAXCGZ010015408.1:0-60000 GCA_037179515.1 Halocaridina rubra | reverse complement strand
TATATATATATATATATATATATATATATATATATATATATATATATATATATATATATATATATATATATATATATATATATATATATATATATATATATATATATATATATATATATATATATATATATATATATATATATATATATATATATATATATATATATATATATATATATATATATATATATATATATATATATATATATATATATATATATATATATATATATATATATATATATATATATATATATATATATATATATATATATATATATATATATATATATATATATATATATATATATATATATATATATATATATATATATATATATATATATATATATATATATATATATATATATATATATATATATATATATATATATATATATATATATATATATATATATATATATATATATATATATATATATATATATATATATATATATATATATATATATATATATATATATATATATATATATATATATATATATATATATATATATATATATATATATATATATATATATATATATATATATATATATATATATATACCTAGTTGTTAGGATAACGCGAAGATAGGTTCTCAGAAGTGACGGGTAATGTGAAAATGACGTAATGTAACCAGTCATTTTCCATAAGAATCAATGATAATGGGCATAGATACATTTCACAACCGTACATAGACACACTACAGTGTTGCCTCACTTATCGCGGTAGTTCGGTTCCGGGACCCGGCGCGAACCAGGAAATCCGCGAAGTAGGATCCGCCTACATGTACATAGATATTTTAATATATTTTTACGTTTACACTGTAAAAACCCTACCTGCACTGTTAAAAAACACCCTTTACATTATAAATAACAGCAAGCAACGTAAATTTTTATGAAAGTGATAGATAAAATTACGGTGAATGAAGTGATAATGACGTGACATACATACTCATTTACAATTATTTTTTCGTTTACGTACTGTATAAACCCTCCCTGCATTGTTAAAAAAACACCCTTTACATTATAAATAACAGCAAGCAACGTAAAATTTTATGAAAGTGATAGATAAAATTACAGTGAATGAGGTGATAATGACGTGACATACATACTCGTTTACAATTATTTTTTCGTTTACGTACTGTATAAACCCTCCCTGCACTGTTAAAAAAGCACCCTTTACATTATAAATAACAGCAAGCAACGTAAATTTTTATGAAAGTGATAGATAAAATTACGGTGAATGAGGTGATAATGACGTGACATACATACTCATTTACAATTATTTTTTCGTTTACGTACTGTATAAACCCTCCCTGCACTGTTAAAAAAAGACCCTTTACATTATAAATAACAGCAAGCAACGTAAATTTTTATGAAAGTGATAGATAAAATTACGGTGAATGAAGTGATAATGACATGACATACATACTCATTTACAATTATTTTTTCGTTTACGAACTGTATAAACCCTCCCTGCACTGTTAAAAAAACACCCTTTACATTATAAATAACAGCACGCAACGTAAATTTTTATGAAAGTGACAGATAAAATTACGGTGAATGAAGTGATAATGACGTGACATACATACTCATTTACAATTATTTTTTCGTTTACGAACTGTATAAACCCTCCCTGCACTGTTAAAAAAACACCCTTTACATTATAAATAACAGCAAGCAACGTAAATTTTTATGAAAGTGATAGATAAAATTACGGTGAATGAGGTGATAATGACGTGACATACATACTCATTTACAATTATTTTTTCGTTTACATACTGTATAAACCCTCCCTGCACTGTTAAAAAAACACCCTTTGCATTATAAATAACAGCAAGCAACGTAAATTTTTATGAAAGTGATAGATAAAATTACGATGAATGAGGTGATGATGACGTGACACACATACCCATTTACAATTATTTTTTCGTTTACGGACTGTATAAACCCTCCCTGCACTGTTAAAAAAACACCCTTTACATTATAAATAACAGCACGCAACGTAAATTTCAATAAAAAAATGAAAATACTGAAATTTTTTTTTTTCAATATTTTACAATTTTTGCGTATACCCATAAAATAAAATGATAATTTGTCCAAAAAAAAACCGCGATAGAGTGAGAACGCGAACGAAGAAGCACGAATAACCGAGGTAACACTGTATACCAAAGATATAAGATAAGTAAAACATAATTTATAAGTACATAACAAAGCAGAAAGACCTGTAGTTATTTATATTAACATGCAGATAGTGTAGTTTAAAAGATATACAGATTTACTGTACAGTAAGCAAATTAATGCACTCTATTATGCGGTGGGCAACAGGCATACACTGGGACGTGTATGGTGGCGGTGAGCATAAGGATGCGGGAGAACAAAACTCTATCTGCAAACGTTTTTGCTCTTGCACACTTTTTCCCTGACGATATTATATGGCAAGTTTGTTTGCTGTTTGTTCTTAACGCTTTTTTTCCATTCTCTCCATAATATCCCATCGCATTAAGCGGTAGAAGAGGAGGAGGATGCGGGAGAATGAGCCTCTATCTGCAAACATTTTTCTGCCTCTGTATCAGCTAATGCATTCTTGCACGCTATTTTCCTGACGATATTATATCGCAAGTTTGTTTGCCGTTTGTTCTTAAAGCTTTTTTTTTCATTTTCTCCATAGTATCTGATCGCATTAAGCGGTAGAAGAGGAGGAGGATGCGGGAGAACAAATCTCTATCTGCAAACGTTTTGCCGCCTCCGTATCAGCTTATGCACTCTCGCACGCTATTTCCCTGACGATATTATATCGCTAGTTTGTTTGCTGTTTGTTCTTAAAGCTTTTTTTTCCATTCTCATCATAATATCCGATCGCATTAAGCGGTAGAAGAGGAGGAGGATGCGGGAGAGCGAACCTCTATCTGCAAACGTCTTGCCACCTCCATATTAGCTGATGCACTCTCGCGCGCTATTTCCCTGACGATATTATATCGCAAGTTTGTTTGCTGTTTGTTCTTAATGCTTTTATTCCATTCTCTTCATAATATCCGATCGCATTAAGCGGTAAAAGAGGAGGAGGATGCGGGAGAACTAATCTATATCAATCCTGGGTTTTTCCATAATGCTCTTAGGGAGTGTATGTTGTGTTGTTGCCATTTAATTCTTGTAAGTAGTGTAGCTCAGAAGGACTTGGTGGTGCCCACATTGCAGCCTAACAAGGTGGACTCTGCAATTACTAGTAAGGGCGGACTTGGAGGGATGGACGTCAGGATGTTGTGTATGCAGGTGTGTGTTGTTATGGAGAGACTGGGCATCAGTATGATTGCAGAGACTGCTTTTGGTCAGCATGTGGAAGAAATGACAGGATTAATGTGTGATATTGTGTTCTAGGTGTTAATTTAATGTTCCTTTGTGTGTGTTAGTGTTTATTAATAATTTATTACTTATTTATTGGCCTCTGACGTAACTTGGAACGACGTAAAACGGTGACTCCCTGTATAGTGATACTGGATTTTGCTATGTTTCTAATTGTTGCACATTACTAATTATTCTTAGCATATGCTAATGTAAACACTTTTCATTTCTAGATTGGGAAGCTCGGATTGACAGTCACGGAAGGATATTTTACATAGATCACATCAATCGTACAACAACTTGGCAACGACCCTCCAGTAGTGACACCACCCAGACCCAGAGAGCACAGTCCACTGATCAACTTCAGAGACAGCAGCTTGATCGAAGGTTTGTTCTTAAATTACTATCGTGTTTTACGTACTGCTCTGGAAAAGTGTCTTCAGCTCATATTCCAAGGCAAAAGGTCCTTCATCGTTGAAAAAATTTCTGGAGAAGAGATCTATTAAATCTTTGGGAGAAGAATCTCTATAAAGCTCTTTAACATGTATATCTGAGATAAAGGGTCCTGGAACTTTATGTAGTAATATATATATATATATATATATATATATATATATATATATATATATATATATATATATATATATATATATATATATATATATATATATATATATATATATATATATATATATATATATATATATAATATGCAGTACAGTACAGTAATACATACATAATACATGAGTTGATAATAATTATGTTTTTGTTCGTATCTCGGTTGTTCGTAAATAGATGAGGTTCTGTATTGTGTTTGAAAAGAAAGATATTCATTAGTATATAACGATCAGATTGGATGTTGGTAGAGTGCTTGACAGAACAGTAATGAGTTATGTAGTCATTACCAAGAAGTTTTATATTAAGATACAGAAGCTCCTCTGCGTACGAACAATCGAGATACGAACATTCACAGATTCTAACAAAAACTACCCATTATATACACATGTTTTAATGTATGTATTACTGTACTGTACTGTATCATTACATAATTATTACTATATTAAAATTCATTAATACTGTATTCTTTATCTAGTAGCTAAGCGTCTTTAGCCTAAGTACTATACATTCCTGCATATTTGTGTTATGTACAGTACCTTTCTTTTTTACCTAAACACAACTTACGAACAGACTTCTTGAACCTTATTCGTTTGTAAGTTGAGGAGGGTGTGTATTGGATCCGAGTGAGTTTAGAGGAGAGAGTGATGGAATATCTGAGCATTATCTGGTGGAAGATAAATTGAGAGTGAATGAATGGTGGAGAAAGAGAAGAGATGGGAGAAGATGAATGTGAAAATTGAGTAAGATCAGTAATAAATTTAAAAACTATGAGTACTAGGTTAGTCTTAGAAGTGTGACATTTAGAGGAAGAGAGGGCTGAGGAAAAGTGGAAGAAAAATGGAGGAGTTTTAGGGGAAACTTTTAACTTGTGTGAATGAAAGGTGTGGTTTGAGATGATTGGGTGTTAGTAGAAGAAAGGGTAGTGATTGCTGGAATGAAGAGGTGATTGGCAGAAAAGAAATTGCTAATGAAGTATGGTTGTAATGAGGAAGTGAGGAGTAAATAGGGATGTGGTAGTTCGCCTGAGGAGAGAGACAGAATAGATGTAAGGTGAGGTAGATACTTTCTGAGATTTTGGAAATGCATAAAAAGATCTTTTGGAAGGAAGTAAAGAGAGGATGAATAGATGAGTCTGTTAGGGATAGGTTTCTGCTTGTGGAAAAGAGGTGAGGGTCATTTGCGCCAAGTATTTTAATGCATTCTTGAATGTGGAGGAGCATGGGAAGGAGGTGATTATGGCTTAAGTAGATGTTTAGAGATTGGTCGTAAAAGATAATGGAAATGATAGCACAAGTATGAAGGAAATAACACTGACATTGAAAGTAACGAATGCAAGTATGGCACCTAGATTATTTTTATGTCATATGGAAGGCCTGTCAAAAGATTGAGAAGCAATAGTAGAATGGATGGTGAGATTGATGACTGTCAATTTTAGGGAAGGAGGTTCTAGTTTCTAGGATAGATTCATGTGTATTATCACTATGTAAGGGAAAGGGAGGTATATATAAATGTAAGTACATGTATTAGAAAAAATTAATTTGCTTATTATGGTTGGTATGGTGTATTGGCAAGTGATGATTGAGAGAAGAAGGAGAAGAACTAAGTGACTGAGGGAGAACTGTTGGTTTAGGAGAGAAAAAAAGTGAATCAAGTGTTGTATGACTTGTGTTGGAATTATTTGGAGATAGGTAAGGATACTTTTTTAGGAATTCATGAAATTGGAAAAAGTGAATGCCAGGATTAAACAAGAAGCTATATGAAGTGTTTTGTAATTTAATGGAATAGGACGATGTCTTGTGGAAGGTGTTAAATGTGTGAACATGAGTAGTAGAATGCATGTGAAAGTTGGGCTTGGTGAATTTTAGTTTGATGGGAAGGTAGGGCAGAGTCAGGGTTGTCTAATGTCACCACGGCTGTCTAATGTCGCCAAGTAGTGGGTGAAATTGAAAGTTTTGAAAAGTGAATCTGTATCTGTTTGCAGTTGACACTGCACTAATGGCTAAATCTGAAGAAAATCTGAAATAGTTCTTGACTGAGATTGTAAGTGTTTGAGAGAAGGAAGTCACTAGTGAATGTGAGTATGATTTAACTTATGAGATGTACAAAGAATCTTATTTGTGGAAAGTTGAAACAAGAGTGAATGGCTACGTACATTAGATAGTGCAGAGTTTTAATCTCTTAAGGGAATCCTTATATTGAAAACCCTTCAGTTTTATTTTATTTTTTCTTAATGTATGCAAAATGCCCATGCAGAAAATGTTTCCTCTTATGGCAAAATTTATTGTGAGAAATCCTGCTGAAAAACTCACTGTAGGGTTAGCCAAAGTATGTTAGACCTTACTAAAATTTGGCGGGAAGTAACGTTTTGAAGAGCAGAACTGTACATAATTAATGAAAAGGTACTTAGAAAACAAATTGAAAGGCTCTTTATTTTTAAAATTCTGATCTAGCATTGGAAAAAGGATTGCTGTCGTTTTTGAATGCATAATTAGAATTATATTCTAATGAGTCTCGGAGAGGCAGTCACTCGAAGTGTCTGAATACTGAATAGTCTGATTCATGATCTGATAAATTACTAGAATATTTGTATTATTTCATCCACTTATGAAGAAGAAGGGTTTTCCCACTAACAGTAAATTGCTATTGCAACAGGAAGGCTTATATGGACTCTAAGAAAGCAGCCATCTGGCAAGTAGCAGATCAGAATATTCACTGAATATCTTGAAAACATTCACTGTATAAAAGACAAACTCCACTACCAAACATATGATACAGCACATATTTTATTGCAGTTCAAAACTGGAGTGTAGATTCAGTAATATATGCCCAATTAATTTTATGCTCAGAAATAATTGATGAGGATGAGAATGCTTGACATAATGCCAATTACTGTGAATGAGTTGCTTAGAGTATCTGGGTGGTAATCCCTAAATGATTTAAGTACAGTATCTGGTCTTGCATTTAGTAGTGAATGGAGGGGTGGATGTCGAGGTTAGTTATAGAGTGATGGAAGTAAGTAAATATCTAGGTGAAATGAGAAGTATGATGTGATATATATAATTAGGAATAAAAGCAAGAAAAAAGTTTGATGACATTGTATGGAGCAGACTTGGAAATATAAGAAAGGGTGAAAAGAATAGATTACTTGTAATGGAGATGAGGTGATCGATAGTTATGAAAGGTGTGTCAAGAATAGATAGAGTGAGAAATGATGAGCTGAGGCAGAGAATAGGCAATAGGAGAATCCTGTCAGATAAGTTAGACTGGAGTGTACTGAGGTGGTTTTTGAATATGGAAAGGAATTATAAGGAAGTGCAGTAAGCCAAAAGGAAGACCGGGAATTGGATGAATAATTGGGGTGGAAAGAGCATTGGATGCAGATGAAGCAGGGAAGAAAGTGCACAATGCATGAAATGGATGGAGAAAACTTATGTGACATAGCCCAAGTTATTTGCTCCATCTGCTCATTACTACAGACTGAGACAAGTGAGTGCAGGATTGGCAGGTCATTGTAAAAGGAAGCAGTGGAGCTAAATCATCCTTGGCTCTGAACCCCACAGCAGATGAGCTGTACCTTTCTTATAATCTTGTGACACAAGCATTGGGGTATGATGATTGTGGTAACCCTTTATACCCAAGGTACTGAGATATAAGGGATTAGTGAGTGAGTCCGTGATAAAAGAGTGTGTTTTGACTGGGCCACTCCCCATTTATTAAGGAGTTTACAGTCTTTGTATATGTATGTATGTACCTTTAACTCACTAACAGATTACAATCTGACAGACTGTTCATTCGTATGTTTGTTTGGATTTTCATCTTAACATAGACTACAAGAACGAAGTCATGATACTAAAATATAGTGCAATACTTGGCATATAACTGTGAATCAGAGATCTTTTATTGCAAATTCAGTTAGATATGCATAGTGTTTTATATATACAATGTTTACAAACACCATGTAAGAGGATTGGCTGAGTCAGAATGCACACACTCACCGTGAATAAAACATACCTAGATCATTCCTCTTAATTCCTGGGGCTATGCATATTACAATATTAAGAAGTGAAAAATGTAGCTTATGATATTGTGCATATACAAGATAATAACTATAACATGATGGTGTAGCGTAGTCCGGTTATGCACATTAGTAGCCTGTTTAGTGTTAGGAGGTACATACCACCATATAATGAGAGAGTAAATCCTTCCTTCAAAAGTGACCAAGGGACAATTATAATGTAAAGTGTTGTATTACTTATTTTCTACACATTGGTATATATAATTGTGCTGATCATTATTTTATCCATCAAAAATTTTGTTATACAGTAATGTATTTATCTGCAACCTTTGATGATATTGAAGTATTATTTTGTTTCCTTACATTCATTATTTTAAGTGTTTTGCTCATATTTATCCCCAGATATCAAAGCATACGTCGAACAATAACGTCAAGAAAACCAGAAGGGGAAGATGTGAGTGTATCGAATAATGTTCCTGTGGGCATGACGTCCTCAGCATCCACACCATCTGTTTCCACCGTAGCGTCTGTTCCTGGTGTTTCTCTTTCGAGCCCCACAACGAGTAATTATTTTTTATTTTGTATAATGTCCAATTTCTCTGATACCAGCAGAGTAGCTGCAACTGATAAAATAATGCTTAATTATACTGACACATCCTCATCCTTCTGTCATTTGTGTTCTTTTAAGAATATTTTTTTTCTTGGGAATTGTTAGTCTACTTCATCCCCATTCCTTTAAGTTGGCTAGTGCAGCTTAAAAGGAATGTTATTGAAATTATTTTTCCTTCCACTACCAGGGAGTAAATACAAGGGTAATTTTATTTACAAAAACTTTGAACTGATAGTGTGCCTTACTCTTCTACTAGATCACATAATTGATGAATTGTATTTTCTCAAAGTACAAGTAGTCGTTGACTTTTGACCACGATTGGTTCTGACTGATCGGTCTTAGAACGATTTGGTCATAAGTCAGACTATTAAATTATTGGAAAAATTATAATTTGGGACTAGTGCAGTTTACACTAACAGTATATCATCTTTGTCCTATTATTGGGTCTTTTCTTTAGCTCTTTTTTTTTTTTTTTTTTTAATTTTTAAGCTTTTCTAAGTGTTTAATTACTTATTAATTTTAAAAAAATAAAGAATTTAAGGGAAGCAAACATCTTACACCAACATCAAAGTAATCAGTATTAAGAAGACAAAATAAGCCTTTTCAGCTGAGTGAGTAGATTAAATAAAAATGTATAGTAGCTATGGGGCAGTTTATATAAATGGACCAATAGGTTGCTTTTCTAATATTAAAAATTATTAATGGGTTGGTGCCTCAAGATAATTTTTGTTGTTATTTTTGTTTCCTCACTCCTCAGAACATCATATCGATTGTTAATAAAAATACATTTAATTTTGGAATTGAAGACTTTTCCATCTTGTGAAAATTAAAAATGAATAATTAATAAGCAATTAATTTTTTTCTTGTGCAAGAATATCTCAATTATATCTTGAAAGAAACTGCATTCAGCTGTCCAGTAATTTTTGTATTTTATGTGAGCATAATTTTTTACTATATTATTTATTACTGCTCTACTCTTAGATTCAGAAAATCCATCAGTCTGTGCCACAAGCCCAACATCATCGTCTGTTATCGTCTCATCAGCAACCTTGCCACATATGTCTTCAGCTGTTCCGTCCACTTCATCATCTGATGTGTGCACCTTATCTGCAGCTTCCTCTTCTACTTGTGCAGCTTACAATGCGGCTACTTCTAATTCATCCGGTGCAACTACATCCTCGTCGACTCATTCTTCTCAGTCTTCTACCTCCACTCCCGGTCCCTCCTCAACAACCTCGTCTTCTGTTAGCAGTGAGCGCATGGATTTACTTCTTCAACTACCAGCTGTGATGTTTCTCTCCAGATCTGATTTCTTTAGTGTATTACATATGAATGATGTAAGTATATTGATATCTATTAGCCAATTTCACATTTATCATGGAAATGTAGCATTATTAATATACATATTTGTGGCCTTCCATTGTAACAAAGTGTATGGCTACTGCTAAAAACATTCACAAATGTAACTCAAAGGGGAGAAAGTTACTGTCTTTAAAAATAGTTAAATACCTAATTTGTTCATGCACATTCCTTTATACATGATAGAGAAGGACTAAAGCAAATACCGCACCTCTGTTTTTTTCTGGTTTACTTTGGTCACATCATATGAGTTTAGTGCCCACTTACAATGCATAAAGGTTAGTTGTTTATCACTTTGCTCCAACTCTTTCATTTTCTTGCATACCTTTCACTTTTATGAGTAGGACTTCCTCTGAATATACATCCTTGTTTCCTTTCATTCTGTCTGTTTCAGACACCAATTACCCATACCACAATGAATCCTCCTTATCAGTATCTGATCAGCCATTCCTTTCTTAGTGTTCATTCCAGGTAAGCTGGATATGTTCTTCTTTTAACTATATATGATTTTATATATGTATAGTATTGTTTACTCTGGAACTGTCAGCATCCACAGATTCTTGTAAGCTCCTTTTTACCAATAAAATTTTATTTTTTCTTTCACTTTTTTGTATTGAATGCTCGCATTTTTACAATGCTAAAGGGCAACTGTTTCTTAGTGGCCAATCTTGAGCATCTTGCACTGATCTTGTCTTTCACACCCTTCTCATTAATCATGAAACTTTCACCCCTTCAACTTTGTGATCACTGACCTCATTTTCCAATCGTGTACGCTTTCTGTTCTGAGTGAAGTTGACTAAGATCAGTAATAGGACCGGAGGTGGACAATCTGACTTCCTTCCATTCTTTCTCATACATTAAAGTAAATGTTGGAAATAGGTGAGAAAGGTTTTGCTGTGGTGAAGACCTGTTTTACTATTTCTTTTTACATTAGCAGCTACCATGCTAACTGCATCAGGATATGGCATCCTATTATTAAAACATTATTAGTATAATTGTAGATATATGTACCTATGATCCTATTAGTGATAAAAATAGTGAAGAGTGAGGTGTATTTAGCTGGAACATATCTAATTTTAAAGTGAATGAAAAGAAAATGGCTTTTGAGGATATAAATACACAAGGGGGATACTGTAGGGATGGAATGTTTTGATGACTCCAGAGAGAAAAGAAAGAAGTCATTGGTTTGCAAATTTTATGTTCAGATATAGACTTGGTTATAGGTAATGTCCTTTTGAAGAAGAGATATATACATTTGGAAAAGTAGGGTAAATGGACATAATGCATTACTTGCTTATGTGCCGGTGAATAAAAAATGTACGCTAGGATATGAATGTACATGCGTTACATGGAATGTGTGCTGGTTTATTCTGGTGGAGATAGGGTATGTTTAGGTGGATGGCAGATAATTACAGTGTATTATATAAGGAGGTAATAAAAATAGACAAATTATCGGATAGAGGCAAGCAAGAGATATTAAATAGAGGATTAGGAGACAATAGGAGAAAAGGATTTAAAGTATATTGAAAATTTGGAAGCACTTAAGAAGTCACTAGTGGGGTGTCAAAGTTGATTCAGAGAGTTAAGAGAAGAAAGAAATAGGAAATTATTCACGTGATAGACTAAGGAAATTAGTGATTGGCGAAGAGAAAAAGTATTATGAAAGGTACTCACAAGTGCAGAAAGATAAAAGAGTTGAAAGGAATCGTAGGACAGACGTAAAAAGAGTAAAGGAAAGCTGGGTGGAAGGTAGGAAGAGAGTGAAAAAGAATTTATGCATCATTAACAACCGATCTAAGGAAAGGTAGACAGAAATGGAGAGTCGTTTGTGGAGGTGTTGGAAGTGGAGAATAATGCCGTTGTAGGGGTGTTATCTCTGGGAAGATGAGTAATGCATAACATTAGGAGTGAGGAATTAGAGGGATTTTAGGAAGGAGTGATCAAGGATGTAAACAAGACAGAAGGTGATAAGTTAAGTGGTATAGACAGAATTGCTGCCAATTCCTGAAGAAAAGTAGAGTGGTGTTGGCTGGCCAAATGTTTCAGAATAGAGATGCACCAGTGGATTGGCAATGAGTATGTATTGATCTGTTGTACATAGACAAGGGAGATAAGATGGACTGTTTCACCTATCAAGGGATGAGCCTACTAAGTAATCCTGGCAATGTTTATAAACAATTTACTTAAATTTCCTTGGAAGGGTCTTGGCCACAAGAGGTGTGGATTGGAGGACGAGCAGTGTTGGTATAAACAAGGTTTAGGTGGTATTGACCAGGCGTTCACATTGACGGAGAAATTAATTGAGAAATGTATGCTTCTGTTTTCATTATGTATCTGCAAAAGGCATATCACTGGGTAGATAAAAAAATAAGCAATTTGACTTATTCCTGCAGATCTGTTGGATGGGAGAAAATCTTAAAAACGAAATAAATAAATAATAATATAAATATTATAAGACTTGTGTAAAAATAAAAAGGTTATGAAGAAAGTGAGTAGCTTGAGGTTAATGCTGGGTTAAGGGTTTGATAAGTCTTACTGTATAAATTTGGATGCAATAATATGAGCATTAGAAGGCAGAATTTCGAGCTAAGGCACCTGAGTAAAGAAGGAGAGATGTGGAAATCAGGACATTAGCAAGTTGCTTTTTGGGTATAATACTATATTAGTGGCAGAATTGTAGGTGAAATTCAAAGGTTTTGTGGAGTTTGGTAGGGTGTATGGCAGGAGGAAGCTTAAAGGAGTTGACTTCGAAAAGAATGTCATGAGATGGAGGAGTTGGAAAAAAAGAGTAACTTGGAGGTGAGATGAAATGGTTTGGTACTTAGGTTGCTGGTTTCAGGTATTTGGTTGTTGGCAAAGAGGTAGTAGTCAGGGAATGGAGACAGACCCCAGAGTGCAGAGTTTGGGGAAGAGGCGATGCTAATGAGGGCACTGCGTAGGGTATGATAAGAGAGAATGATATTAAAGCAGACTAACTTTGGATTGTATGATGGAATAATTGCTACTACAGTATTGTATAGTAGTTTTTTTTGGACTTGCAGTGCTGTAATCATGGAATGGAGATAGACCGCAGAGTTGGGGGAAGAGGCGATGCTAATGAGGGCACTGTGTAGGGTATGATAAGAGAAAATTATATTAAAGCAGACTAACTTTGGATTGTATGATGGAATAATTGCTACTGCAGTATTGTATAGTAGTTATTTTTGGACTCTCAGTGCTGTGGAGAAAAAGAAACTAGAGGTGCTGGAGATGAGGTGCTCTAAAGAAATTTATGATGTCAGGTAGTTCCAAAGGATTTGAATTAAGAGAGAGATGTATGGGAGCAGCAAAACAATACAGACACTCCCCAACCTACGAACGAGTTAGGTTCCAGAAGTCTGTTCATAAGTTGTGTTGTTGTAAAAAATAAAATACTGTACAGTACATAAATATGCAGCACTGTACAGTAGTTAGGTTATAGACACTTAGCTATTGCATAAAGCATACGGTTTTAATGAATTTTAATACAGTAGTAATAATGTTATAATATGGTGCAGTACAGTAGAACATGCATTAATACATGGGTATTCCGTATAATGGTTTGGTTTTTGTTAGTATCTTTGAATATTCGTAACCTGGTGTTGGTATCCTTGGCAGAAAAATGCAACATGTGCTGAAATGATGACTATTTTGTGGTATTACTGTTGTAGTAATCATTTTCTTTGGTTTTAAGGAGAAATAATAAACCCTGCTTTCTATTGATTCTTCTGCATTGTAAATATTTATTGTAATGAATAATTTAGTGGAGGACTTGACAATCCTTTCCGTTTTTATTTGTTATGAACCATAAAACAGCTAAGGGAAAAAGTAAAGGTCATCATGAATGGGATAAGCTTTCCTCATTGATTCCACTGCTCTGCTCACCCATTTTCATAGTTGGAAATGACATTATTTAAATACTTGTAATCATCTTTCTTATAATTTTTATTACTTAACTTTTTATTTACATTTTGGGGGTGGACAAAGATTGAAGTTGGAGAATTAAGGCTGGATGCCCTTCTTAACAACCTCTGTTGGGCTTGATTGTGGGTCTGTCCTCTCCCCAGTAGAGTATTCCAACCACTACACTTTTGTGGTCTCCTTTCCTTATGATGAGCCAAAGAATGCAAAAGCTTTAGGCCAACAATCTTCTCAATCTTAATTTTATTCTGCTGTACCACAACCAAAGTCAGAGGTTGATATTGGGTGGAATGACATGAAATCCAGCTGTTGTAGGTCTTTCTCTTATTATGAACAGATATTCCTTCTAGAGAATGTAACATATATAAAATCATCATTCCTCCAAAGACTTTGATACATATGTGTAATGCCCCTGTATGCCCTTAGCGTTACTTTGGCACTTTCCAATGTATACATTTTTTCCTAAGGCAAGTCATTTACATAGTGAAAGAAGTAAATTATCAAAATTTTTGAACTTCACATTTTTCTCAGGATTGTAATCACCCTTTTTGTTATTGCAGGAGATAACTTTATATATTCTATCTATATACACGAGTCATTTTAACTTTATAAGGGGAGTGATTGAGTCGAGACAAAATACTCTGACTTCATGGGAAGAGAAAATACAGAGGAGGGGATTTCCAGTCCCCTTGCTCCTCCCCATCTAGTCGACTCTTACGACACGTAGGGGAACACAGAGGAAGTATTCTAGCCCCCCTTGCTCAAGGGGTAAACGTTATATATTAACTAATAATTATTGTGCTTTATTATTTACCCTCATATTCCTTAAGGGGTTACTAAAAGGGATAGGGGTGTTAGGGTAGATATTCCATCCATTTATTAACTGCCTTTCTTGCCACAATGTTGTCAGAAGGTGTCAGGATTTTGTATATTGTATTGAGTCTTCATATCTTTTTGTTTTGTTTTTTTTATTGTAGCCATTCTCTAACTTTTATGGTGTATGATGTCATAAATTAATAGTTTTTTATAGCAAGCCATTGTAGTCTTCTGAAGCCAATAGGGGCACAGCTGACACATATTAATTACGAAGTAATTGTATTGACATACCGATATTACATTTACGTCGTGATTATATAATTTATATTTATGCAAAGGAAAGCTTAATTTTGTAATTTATATGAAGTATCTATAGTTTTGAAATCCGTATTTTCCAGGATGCTTGTGCAATGTACGAACGAAGTTCTTCATTAAGACACATGATTTCCCGTGTTCGTCGCGATCCCGCAGCATTTACTCGATATCAGCATAACCGAGATTTGGTCAATTTGGTGAACCAATTTGCAGACAGAGAGAGAGATTTACCAAGAGGATGGGAAGCCAAATACGATCGTTCTGGGAAGGTTAATTATCCTTATTTATGCCAGAATAGATGTATTGAATGCATGATAATTCATAGAACGGAGATTGTAACGCGAGAGTTGTCGTCCCCAGAGCACCAAATACGAACTGTGAACTTAGGCCAACATTGTCAGTAACCAGTAACATTTATGGTTAGAATGAATGAAAAGAAATATTCCCCAAAAACTAACATTGTCAGTAACCAGTAGCAGTTATGGTTAGAATGAATGAAAATAAAGATTCCCCCCTAAAACTAAGTATTAAATATTTTTCACTGCCTCAAATCCCCCATTAGGATACTGCCCTTGCACTGCAGGAAACCTGGACAAACTCCAGACCCATATAGCCAGAAGGGGGTCCCATTGTACTCCACTTACAAAAGCCAGTAGATACTGTTTGATGCCTTGACTTAATAGTGTGATGGAGGTGAAGGGTTCCTAAAAGTCTTTAAGTTTTTGGGGTTAGATGAAGTTAAATGCCTATAGAGAAGCTTTGGATAATTTCCTAGTTATCACTGTACTAGAATAAAAGATTATTTGTCGTTATATTACTTTATATCCTTGTTGGTGGAGGAGAAATAAGACTGCCTCTATATTTCTTATGTCATAAGTGTTGATTAAAGGAGTACAGGAGCAAAGGACTGGTCTCCCCTGAACTATGTTTTAATTTCTTACCTCAGAACCACTGATTAAAGAGCTTAAGATGAGCGAAGAATGATGAAGCCTCGTTTCATCCATTCTCTTTAGTAGTGACCACTCTGCTAGCTTCAGTGAGATGTGGTGTCATGCTGAAAAAAATATGCATTACATTACTTATTTAAAACTGCATTGTATTTTTATTACTTTCAGTTGTTTTTCATTGACCACTCGAGTAAAACTACATCTTTTATGGACCCAAGACTACCAATAGATGCACCGTTTGTGAATACAAGCAAATTAATTGTCCCAAGTGCACATCATAGACGATCAAGATCACCTGGCGATGAAGATTCCTCTCGTGTAAGAAGTTTTTCCCCTTTGTTTGTCCCTTACAGAGAATTTATTCCTTGGCCTTTGAAATGGAACCTTATGAATCAATATACTGTAAAAATTCCTCTTTGGTAGTGGGGATGAAAGACTTCTAATGTATTATGCCTTTAGTTACATGAGGTTACTAAAATGGGGATATATCGTAGGTCACAGGAAGTGACTAATACACTGCCTAGCGCTGAGGGGAACTGGCAGCTCCTCCCTCATTGAATAAGTTTTATTTCTGTAATGTGGGTGATTGGAAACTTGAAAACAGGCAAGGCATAGTGATTCCCAACTTCCTCAGTTGCCTTTTTGTAGAAGTGGTATTATATTTGAAAAAGATATAAGTTCAGCTTACATAACATTCTATCTTGGTAACAGAAAAGCAGACTTTGTTAAGTCCATCAGAATACAAACGTACATAAATTGCCATATATTTTATTTTTACTATCGAGGTACAATATCTTTCATGGCTTTATTATGTACCCATTCTAATTTTTCGTTAGTTTAATGCTGCCTAGGAAAAGATAATTTTAGAGAAGGGTTAGAACCCCATACCCCTATTTCATTCAGCTACTTTGTATGACACGTTGGAAATATGTTTGTGGATCTTTTTTATCCCATCTCTAGGCATATCCCTTTTAGCTGCCTCCTATGACATACAGAGAATATGAGGCTGTCAGTCATTCTTTCTTCATTTCCTTAAATATTCCTCTTTAATTGCTTTTATACATGAGTGTCTTATCTTTCTTTCCCTTCAGTAAGACTATTCCTTTTTATCACTTCCTATGATACTCAAAAAGTGCAATAGAGGGAGAGAGACGCAGCCATCTAGTACTCCGTGTCCTGAATGCGGAAGAGCTTTGCAAATCAAATTAGGACTCCTAAGCCATCTAAAAGTCTTTAGATAAGAAGCAAAGGTCATCACCTTCTACGTTGAAGGATTACCATGATGATGATATACAAGATTACAAGCGTGGCTTTTATTTCCCCACTACTACCTGGAATGCATACTTTATATAAATCTGCAGGATATATCTCAGTTGGATATGGTTTTGGAGGTGGCCTAAAATATAATAATTTTTTTTTTAGGTTCCTGTTCCTCCTCCTCGTCCACCAACTACAATAGGGAGTGCCGGTAGTGGTATATCATCAAGAGTGATTCCCAACATTCCCACAGCTTATAATGACAAGGTAATATACCATTCTACTTTGCGTAGTAGTTGTTTTTTTTCTAGCCACCTATCTATCTATGTACATTGAGACATGTAATTCTCATTGTAAAAGCGAATGCTAAGTGAAATCAATGATCTATTCACCTCTCTTTCATTCTGTGCTAACACATCCATGTTTCTTCTCACAAGCATGCTAACAAGCTCCTATCTTATATTCTCACTCGTTCCACAACTGTTCACATTCAGATACCCAACTACCATGATTTCTAGATGGAGTTTTCCTGCCAGAGACCCCTTATCTGGCTTGATATATGAGGACAAAACTACGAAGGGGAGATTCCCAATCCCCTCACTCCACTTCAGTTACTTGACTTTTGCAACACTTAAGGGAACATGGAACCATTCTTTTCGTCCCCTGCCCTAGGAGAAGCATAAGAAACTGCATTGGAAGAGAGAGAGAGATTATTTTATTTTATTAATTTGTTGCGCCAAGGCGTCAGACATGACATGAGTTTATACAAATAATGCTTCAAATGGATACAAAACAAAGAATTGAACATAGTTTACAGGGAGGTGTACACATTGATAAAACATTGCTGCATACTAACACACAACTCACAGTATGGCAGCACAGAGTACATTATATGCAAAAGTAAAGCTAAGAGAAACACAGAATGCACAAACAGAATTGTACAGTAACATACAGAAAATATATGTATAATTCAATACAATTAATGGCCACCAAAGTGAGGATAACGAGCAAGAATAACATCAAGGTTGTCATCATTAAGTAAAAATGAGCAGATCTGTATTAAGTTCTGACCTCGTGGTAAAACATCTCTCACTGTGGGGCACTGAAGACAATAGTGGTCAAGAGTGTTAGCATTAGGACGGTCGCATAATTTACAGGAGGTGTACTGTGGCATATCTAGAGTCTGAGAGACCTGCCATAAAGGCCGATACCCCATTCTGAGCCGAGCACTAACTACATTGTTTTTCCGCACCATTAACCCGCATCTGCGATACTTGTAGCGACTGTGAAGAAAGTGATCATTGTGCTGTATGGACACACTGTTGGCCCTCTCCGTGTCCCTGCGCTGGACAGTCATGGCAAACCCAGTTGAGTAGATGATGTTATGTAGGCATCGAAGGGAGGGCTCAGCGTCCACAGCATGCCCATCCAGCATACAGGCCGCCTTGGCAAGACGGTCCGCTGTGTCGTTGCCAGTCAGCCCAATGTGGGATGGAGTCCATATAAACGACACAACAAGAGAAGCATCCCGAGCGGCCGCGAGGCGACATAGTATATCTCCCACAGCACGGCCACAGATAGGTCTTGGCGAGGATAGGGCTTGTAGGGCCGATTGGGAGTCACAAATTATTACCCCATTCACTCGTCGTCGAACAAGGAGAGTCACGGCATCCAAGATGGCATTCAGTTCACAGTAGGTGGAGCTTGACGAGGTGGGTAGTCTACGGCCAATCCATGAATCAGCCGGCACAGGCGGCTCCATGGTGGGGGAAAACACAGCACATGCCGCCCTCCCATCTGCTTGCACAGAACCATCAACATAGACGTGGTGTGCTGCAGGGACAGACATGGATACATCAGCGATAGTCTCCAGAGCTAACTGTCTCTGCAAGGGGGGATAGACATCCTTCGAGGTCGGTGTATATGTGACAACGGGGAGGGGGACACGCCAGGGTGGTAAATCTGGGACAGCTGCCTGCACTGGCAGGTCGATGTCAAGGCTACGGAGAATGTCACTCACATGAGAGAGAGAGAGAGAGAACTCTAGGAGTCAGTGAATGCTCAACTCCTCTCAAGGGTAGGACCCATCTATATCACATGTTAATTGCACAATTTTGTTTAAATCGAATGTATTTCAATGGTGCTTTTGAAGTGTAAATCTGAGCATGTCAGACTGTATTCTAATAGAGGCCTAACTAAGAATAGATGGAGTGGTAGGATGGATCCGGATGGTGGAGTATAAAGAGATAGTAAAATTAGGTGTTAAGGAAGAAAGACAATGCAATAGTTTAATAGTGCAGTTGATAGAAAGTTAAATCTTTGGAAAGTATGCGGGGCATTTTAAAAGGTAATGATGAAATGAGTAAAGTAGTTCTGCAGAATGAGGGTGCTTAGGAAGTGTGAAAAAAAGAAGAAATTGATGAGGTAGTCACTTGTTTGATTATGGAGAAAATTGCAAGATGTACAAGCAAGAGAAAAGTTTTAATAGGAGACAAAAGGAAGTAAGCTTGGAGATGCTAGGGACTTAAATATTTTTCTTTATCAAATGGACTCTTTTCTAGAGTATGATCAACAACTCATGTTTATGCTTTTCTCTTGCAAATCATAGACACAGTTTGCTATATGATCAATTTGGTTTCTTTTAATTTTTTCTTATTTTCTTTTTGTAAGTGTAACGAATCCAGATCCAGGCAGAGAGGAGGAGGAGTGGGAGTGTGGAAGCGAATAGTAGGTATTCTAAATAATGGTACTTTGACTGGGAAAGGGAGGGAGTTGGTCATGCTGATAGCGAAAAGAAAGTAGATATACTTTGTGTTCATGAGAGGAAGGAGAAAAGGTTGATTTCGTTCCAAGTATTGGATTAAAATTTGGCAATCACACTAACATGGTTTGAATGTCAGGAGCAATGGTGTAAGAGTAATCATGAAGGGGGAATACATTTAAGAGGGCATTAAAGGTGATCATTTTCAGAGTGATGAGTGTGAAGCTGGAAATGAAGGAATGATTTACCAGTACATATGCACCACAAATAGTTTTGAGATGGAGGAGAAAGAATTTTTCTGAAGCAAGTTTGATGAAGTGGTGGAGTGTATCAGATTTCAGTAAGGATTTTGATGACGGAAACCGAAATGACAAAGATGTGATGGGTAGATATGGTATAGAGAACAGAAATGTGGAAGAGCAGATGGTGGTGGATTTTGTAAAGAGGATGGCAATGGATGTGGTGAATACATATTTTAGGAAGGAGGAGGAGTGCAGGGCGACTTAAAGTGGAGGAAGGAGCACACAAGTGGACTACATACTGTGAAAGAGATTCGACTAAAACAGTTGGAGACTGTAAGGTGGTGGTAGGGGAGAGTGTAGCCAGACAACATTAGATGGTGGTCTGTTGGATGACCCTAGAGGTGAAGGAAAGGAAGAGAGTAAGGGTGGAACCAAGAATGAGATATTGGAATTTAAAGAATGATGTATAAAATTTAATGAGTAGATGGAGCAGGCACTGGGTAGTCGTAAAGAGGTGCTGGATGACTTTGTCAAGTACTACAGAAATGGAGGGTGGCAGCTAGGAAGGTTCTGGTTGACATCTGGAAATAGGAAACTGGATAAGGATATTTGGTGGAAATGAAGAAGTCCAGGATATTATAAGGAAAAAAGAATCCTAAAAATGAACTGGGATAGCCAGAGTGACGAAGAAAGTAGACAGAGGTATAAGATACACTTATCTGCACCCTAAAATATATAATATACCCATTTGTCTCAGGTATACTCTTATCTCCGTCTTGCCTTTCTTATTGTGTTGAAGATGTAGGACGGGCTGTGAGTTGAGGAAGCAAGTGGACTTGTTAGGTAACAGTTTTTTTTGTTTTTTTTTTCCCTCCAACTAATCACTTTGTGAATAAATTTGAAAATTTAGGTAGATGAGAATGGGGGAGAACAACAAACTATTTTTAATAGACTAAGAGGTTGTTTTGGTAGAGATAAATGAGAAAATACTTTGGTGAGATGCACTGAGGTTGACTGTTGATTGGGTGAAAACGCATTAGAATGAAGTTAGGCAATAGGCAAAGGAGTATTTTCCTAATTATATGAAAAAGGATGTGTACATGAGATGGAGAGTGAAAGTTGTGGTGGCTAAGCTTTAGTAAAGACGAGATGTGAAAAGGTAGCTCTAATGGATGAAATCCTATTACTGCTCTTCAAGAAGTGTAAAGAGTTGGTGGGAAATTAGATATGTAGTCTGCTTAATGTTTGTAATCGGCAGGAATTTTTCATTGAATATATACTATGTTATTCTGTTCTTTGAAGGCAAAAGGAGAATAAGTTAAAAGAATAATAGGCATCATTGATAGGCAAAGTTTTATTGGCAAATGAAAATGAGAAAGATGATTAACCCCGTGCGTTAGAGATGATGAACAAAGTAGTTTCCGGCAAAATTTGAGAAGAAACCGTGTTCACTGTGTAGCATGTACTTGAAAATTTTCTGGTTGCATTTTGATATCAGAATAGGCGTATGATGGGAGGAAAGGATGCTTTGTGGTATTTCCCTTGAAGTGAAAAGAATGGAAAATATGTTAAAGGGATTTTTTTTTTTTTAGTCTAGTTTCAGGTAAAATTGATAACACTGAATATTATCTATGTACTTCAGATATTGTTTGGTGAACCGTTAATCGGTGAATATAATACATGAGAATTATTACAGAATTAATTTGCTTTTCAGGTTGTTGCTTGGTTGAGACAACCGAACATTATGGATATACTAAGTGAACGTCACAGTAGTTTAAGAACCTCCCCTGCTTTAAGGGATAAAATAACTGCTATAAGAATGGATGGCACTTTAGCCCTGGACCGATTAAGTCATGATGTTGACTTAACAATTGTGCTTAGGTGAGTAAGGGTACTTCAGCCCTGGACCGATTAAGCCATGATGTTGACAATTGTGCTTAGGTGAACCTAAGTGACTGTAAATATCAATGTTTCCTAAAGGAATAGTGAATATTTGTCATATATTTTCCATACAGTATCTCCATATATACAGTACTCTTTTAGTCATATATGTGACAATTGTAGATGACTTTTTTGTATTATTTTTTTTAATTTAGTTATCATACATGTATCCTCTCCTGCATTTTAGCAGTGACTGCAATCACAAGAACGCAAAAGACCTTTTTTTTTTTTTTTTTTATGATTGTGACACCAGGATGGGCCAGAAATGAAAATAAATATGCCCTCATCGGGCCTGAGCATGAAGAAAATATAAAGTAAAGAGAAGTAGAGATTTGGAGTGTTGTTACTTGTCGGATGTGAAGGGATAGTAAGATTTACTACGAGTATGCATTCTCTCATAAATAGTGAACTACATATTCCACTGCCATGTGAATAGTTTTTCTGATTTACCTTGTCCAGTTTTTGGCGATCTTGTTGTTAACTGACTTTTGTGTATTATATATATCTATTTCTTTCCATGGCATGACTTTTACCTACAGAAAAAGACCTGAGTCAAGAAATTAATACTTCACTCGCTGAAGAATAAAAAATAGCTCTTGTATTGAAGAGTGAAATTGTTGATATAACATTACTAGATCAGAATATATATTGTTAAGGATTAAGGAGTAATTGCTTTGGTACAAGTTACTGAGTATTATGTGTTTAGCTGCTCATGCTCTTTATCAGTTACTTTTGAAGGACCTGTATTTGCAAATTGTTTAATAGTTAGTAGGTACAATACACTTAGGAATATAATGTGCGTATATTTGCACCTTTTTTTTTTATTTAATTTTTTATTTATATATTTATTTTTTTTAAATGCTGCACTCTTGAATCCTTGTTGAATCTGATACACTGTATTATGCTGTATTGATTTTTGCAGTTTATTTGAGCATGAAATCATGTCATATGTACCACCCATGGTGGGTGTATCACCACGAGGATCACCACAGCCTTCCCCGCAAGCCTCTCCTGGTTTAGCACGTGCAGCTCGAGCACCTGCTCCGTATAGAAGAGATTTTGAAGCCAAACTCAGGAATTTTTATAGAAAACTGGAAAGTAAAGGATATGGACAAGGACCCAGTAAGCTCAAGTACGTCAATGATTACTTTTATATTTTGTAATAACTTTTCCTTATGACATTAATATCCAAGTAGTTATGCTACAATAATTATAACATAGTATCCTAGGTAATGGGAAAGTATGAATTTTTCTCCTATATTTAGTGTAATGGGAAAGTATCAATTTATCTCCTATATTTAGAGTATGTTGGAAGCTTGAAGCATGATTAAATGTTTACTTGGGCATAGTGTATATATATTTACAAGCAATTTAGGTTATATTTCAAATATAGGAGAGTAGAATAATACATAGAAGCACACGAGCTCCAATCAGTCAGCGGACGCTAGTGGCAAAGAAGCAAAGATGATTGGAGCTGATGAATCTTTTTGTAGCCTTCATCTGCCTTCACAGTCATTAAGTTAGGAGAATCTCCATACGCCGGGTCTGCAGTAAAGGACTTGTGGGTTGGATCTTTCTTTGGAGAACAAAACATCTGATCCCTTTGGTGCCCCTGCTAGGTTCCTTAAGGAGTTTGCAGATGAACTGGCTCCTGTGCACTGCTGTCTATTTTGCCTCATTCTGTCAACCAGTATCTATCCTTCATCTTGGAAGCTTGCTCTAGTGCAACCTGTTCCTAAGAAGAGTGACAACTCTATTCCTTCAAACTACCGACCTATTGCCCTAACCTCATCTATCACTAAAGTTTTTCAAGCTGCTCAATTGTCACTTCTTGAAAAGTCTTGAATCTAACTTGCTTATCTCGTATCACCAGTACAGCCTCTGCAAAGCAAGATCAACTGATGATCTCCTGTCCTATCTTACTCATTGATGGTCATCTTCTAGTAACTAAGGAATGCTTCGTCGTTGCCCTTGATATCTCTTAGACTTTTGACAGAGTCTGCACAAGGTCAAACTGCTTATGACTTTGCCCCTTCTCTCTGTTCTCTGATTTCCAGTTTTCCTTCTGACCATTCTATATCTGTGGTTCTTGATGGTGCAACATCTAGCCCATTCCCTGTTACCAGTGGTGTACCACAGGGCTCTGTTCTTTCAAATACTGTATTCTGTTCCTTCTCTTCTTCATCGATCTACCTCAGTCCCCATCCTCCTTTCTTCACGCCTTTGCTGATAATTCTACACTTCATTTTTCCTCTGCCTTTTCTTCACAACCTTCATCTGCTACTTGTAATAAGTCACATTTCACTCTTTCTTCTATTCTTAACTTTGATTTGCAGAAGTTATTTGACTGGGGCACCCAAAATTTATTTAAATTTGATGCCTCCAAAAGACAGTTTCTGGCTATCTCTTTATCTTCTCCTCCTGATATCCCTATTATCTTCGAAACTAACGAAATTTTTCCTCTTAATTCTATTAATATATTATTAATCCAGATAGCCTCTAGCTTGTCTTGGAGGAATCACATAATGCAAATTTCTAAATCTACATGCAAAATATTGTGGGTTCTATTTCAGTTTCTTCCATGCTTGTTCACGTCACAGTTACTTAAAATCTGTAAAGGTTTCATCTGTCTCAGCTTAGAATACCGCTCGGGGAGCTTCTTCACATACTTATCTCCTTGATAAGGTTGAATCTAAGGCAAACTCATTAATGACCCTTCTCTTACTTTTAATCTGGATTCTCTTTCTCTTCGCTGTAAGGTATCAGCCCTATTTCTTTTCTATTGCTACAACTTCCATCGCTGCTCTGATGAGTTGTTGAGTTGCATCCCTTCCCCACTGCCGAGGCTTCATAACACAAGCCAAGTGGCCTCGTCTCAAAGGTACTGTGTGGAGATTTATAGCTCACGGATTGGTCGGTGCAGAGACTGCTTCTAAACATCTACCTGTAGACTCTAGAATTCTCTTCCCCCCTTCTGTCTTTTCTAATTCTTATAACCAATCATCCTTCAAAAAACAGATCTATCATCTTCTCAGGGCCTAATCCTGCCACATCTTTAGGTCCTCAGTACTGTGACTCTTCTTTCAGCCTGTCCTTTTCCTATTGATTACCATATCTCATCTCTGCCTTATCCTTAACCTGTTACTTTCTCTTCATCTTAATGTTTTTTTTTTTGTGCCTGGGCCTTTATTGATGAATGTAAGTTTCTTGCTTGTCCCGGTGTCACACTCATTAAAAAAAACCTATTGCAGCTGACGTGTGGAATTTACATATACACCTGTTTATATATTGACAATGAAACAGTGATATTAACAACACTATTATCCAAGAAAAACTTTTGTGACCATCAGGGGACTGGAACTTGCTTTGCAAGTTACAGAATCATACCACCATACTGACTAGGGCACTACAACTGACAAAAGTCAAAATATCATGACCCAACTAGATCAAGCAAGTACTTTTCTCATCGGTCATTTATGTCAACCTTTTACAGTTGACACGTGGAATTTATGTGTACAGACACTCTCCTTCTTATGAACGAGTTTGGTTCCAGAAGTTCATTTGTGAATAAAAAAAAACAGTACTGTGCGGTTCATACATAAGCCGTACTGTACAGTACGTAGGCTAAAGATTTAACTACTACGGAAAGTGTAAAGTATACAGTATTAATGAATTTTTATATAGCAATAATGTAATAATGCTGTACAGTACAGTAATACATAAATTAATACATGGGTACGTTTTGTTTGTAACTCAGTTTTTCGTAAGTATGGGAGCATCTTTATATATTCACAATGAACCATGATATCAACAATACTATATCCACAAAAAATTTTGGGACCATCAGGAGACTTGAACTTGCGTCACAAGTTACGAAATCATGCCAATATACCAACTAAGCCACTACAACCAACATAAGTCAGAATATCATAACCCAACCAAATCAGGGAAGTACTTTCCCATCACTCATTTATTTCTACTAGTACAGTTGACACGTGGAATATATGTATATATATTCCCAGTTAAACCGTAATTAACAAAACTTTTATCCATGAAAAATTATGTCACAGCTTCATTGTAAATATATATACAGTACCTACATTCCACATGTCAACTGTATTAGGGTAATATAAATGACTGATGGGAAAAGTGGTTACTTGATCTGGTTGGGTCATGATATTCCGACATATTTTGGTTGTAGTGGCTTAGTATGTATGGTGGCATGATTCAGGAGTTAAGAGTCCCTTGATGGTCATAAAAGATTTTTATCAATAATAGCGTTGTTAATATCACAGTTTTATTGTGAATTTATATACTGTACATAAATTCAATGTGTCAACTGTAATAGGTTGATATAAATGACTGATAGGAAAAGTGCTTTCCTGATCTGGACAGGTCATGATATTTCAGCTTTCGTCAAAAAGAAAAGGAATGATGCTTTCAATCAAGTGCTGCATCAAGCATAACATCCATTGTGACAAATTTATCTCTAGATATTGAAGAATGAAACTTCTATTGCAGACTAAACATTCGTCGAGATCATCTGCTTGAAGATGCATTTAACAAAGTGATGGGAACGAGTAAGAAAGACCTTCAGAAATCTAAACTATACATAACATTCCATGGAGAGGAAGGACTAGATTATGGTGGACCTTCTCGTGAGTTTTTCTTCCTATTGTCCAGAGAACTCTTCAATCCTTATTATGGCCTTTTCGAGTACTCTGCCAATGATACGTACACAGTTCAGATATCTCCCATGTCTGCTTTTGTTGACAACTACCACGAATGGTTTAGATTTTGTGGACGTGTTTTGGGATTAGCACTAGTACATCAATACTTACTAGATGCTTTCTTCACGAGACCATTCTATAAGGCTCTTCTTAGAAGGTGAGTGAACCCACTTATGTACATAGAGTTTGCATAACCTAATGTTAATTTTTACTTCTATTCAAAATGTATGAGTTACACTGAGAGCTTACTTTTATTGTTAAATATATTCTACCCTAGTAATTCAATATTCTAATCTCTGTGATTCTTTTTCAGGTAACTGATTCCTTAAGATTGGACTTAGTTCTGTGAATATTATTGCCCTCATAACAGTTATGTGTAGTTATATAAATTTTCTCCCAAAATATTTCATTATTGTATTGTTTCTCTCCAGTCCTGTTTCCCTGTCCGATGTGGAATCTCTAGATTCAGAGTTTCACCAGTCGCTGTTATGGGTTAAGGATAATGATATCACAGATGTATTGGAACTTAATTTTTGTGTAACAGAAGAGATATGTGGTCATGTCGTGGAGAAAGATTTAAAACAAGGAGGAAGAAACATTGCTGTAACAGAAAGGAATAAAAAGGTTAGATTTATTAATGTTCACCCTTAAATATTGCTTTTATACGGTGAAAACTCAAGTATTTCAAATTACTGTATATAAAGTTGAATAATTTGGATGACTTTGAAGATGAATAATTGCCACACGTTATAGTATACTTCATTTTCCATGTGTGACTGAATTTTTTTAATGTGAGATATCTTCCATCAGTTAAAAATTTGAATCATTGAGTACCTTTAGATTGAACAATGATTGTTGAAATTATATAGGACATAGAGAGCTTTCAGTCAGTAAAGTATTAGCTGTAATATTCTTCAGCATCATTATCATCATCATATTTATTCTCTTTTCTTCTTTACCAATTAGACGATTATATAGCATTTTAATATATATATATATATATATATATATATATATATATATATATATATATAGTATAGTATATATAGTATATATATATATATATATATATATATATATATATATATATATATATATATATATATATATATATATATATATATATATATATATATATATATATATATTTTACTCTTTCAAAGAAATAACATCATAAAAACACATGAATGTAAGTTTAAAACAGATATATCAAAAGAGGTGTTAGAAATCGTATATAAGAAATTGGTTCTTGATGCTTTGGAATGGGTTTCCTTGTAAAGTTAGAAATAATAAAACACAATTGAGGCAAAAACACTAAATGTGTATTACATATTCACAGTTTGTAAGAAATAAAAGCATTAAATCATAAAAGATTAACCCAGCTATGCTGTTTGCAAACTGATAATCTTTCACTTGGTGTACACGCAATTGATGCCTTGCTCTGAAGGCTCCTTATTCAGTATGTTTAACTGCTAAATTTAAATAAATTTATATATACAGTATATCATCGAAGTTTTTCTTTTAAAAAGTTATTATACTGTATCTAACTACGAGACATATCTCGTCCAAAATTTAAATTTAAAAAGTCATTCAATAATGTTTTCAGATTTATTCTTTTCTAACATGATGCAACATTCCTGAGAAAAAGGAATACAGTACTCAATTCGGCCTTTTTCCTTCTATTAATGGTTCTGTAGTAAAAAATAAAAAGAAAAGGGAAGAAGTGGCTGTCATCACTTTGCGGCTCCATCCTTTTTAATCAGCTCTTGCAACGCACTGGGAATATAATTATGGTATTTTTTTTCCTCTACCACTGTATCCTAATGAGCAGTTCCCTTTTAATTCACTGATGAAGTGACAGTATGTAAAATCTTCTTGGGCTTTATTACCTAGCGTCATCATTTTTACTTTAATATTTTCAGAATCTATCTAAGGTGGAAAGTATGTGTGTATGTATATATTCTCCATGCTGGATTTTTTATTTTAGAAAATTGTTGCTTTCCTCTTGTTCTGTGTTTGTATCACTTTAAAAACCATCTTGCAAGATGAATTTCTTGCGAGATAACCTCTGCAATGATGCTTTCTAAGACAAACTGCAGAGGATGATTCAAACAGATTAAGAAATAGGATAGCAACTAAGAGACATAATATTGTCTTTTGTTAAAGTCACAAAATCCTATTCTAAGGAGAACTAGCAAGATAAAATTCACG
Source organism: Halocaridina rubra (assembly GCA_037179515.1). Classification (NCBI taxonomy): domain Eukaryota; kingdom Metazoa; phylum Arthropoda; class Malacostraca; order Decapoda; family Atyidae; genus Halocaridina; species Halocaridina rubra. Next base: position 30,889 of record JAXCGZ010015408.1, on the reverse strand, counting down.
CGCATTTCATGAATAAATTATATTTGCATAAGAATTCTGCAAGCTGGATTTGTAATTTTGGAAAATTGTTGCTTTCCTCTTGTTCTGTGCTTGTATCACTTTAAATACCATCTTTCGAGATGTACCGCAGAGGTTGTTACAAACAGATTAAGAAATAGGATAGCAATTCCAGAGACAATATTGTCTCTTGTTAGTCACAAAATCCTATTCTAAGGAGAACTTGCATGATAAATTTCACGAGCAGTTTGTGAGTAAATGTTATTTGCATTAGAATTTTCCATGCTGGATTTGTGATTTTGGAAACTTGTTAATATTTATAAGTCCCAGGTTCAAGTCCCGGTTGGGGTAAAAATGTTTTGTATAATATATATATATATATATATATATATATATATATATATATATATATATATATATATATATATATATATATATATATATATATATATATATATATATATATATATATATATATATATATATATATATATATATATATATATATATATATATATATATATATATAAAATTCTATTTCACAATAAGCACGTGAATATTCTGAATATTTAAATGGCTACGAAAGAAAATTGAAATAATTTTTTGGATCCTTAACGTTTTCATGTTTATTACTTATCTTCAGTGGAATCTGAGTTGTACAAACAAATGAAGTGATATGTATACATACAGAAACCAAGAGAAAAGGGGAAATTAGCAGCCCATCATCGAAAGTTGAGGATAAAAGCAGTACCAATATATGTTATATTAGTTTATTGGGGTGCAAATACCAAGTAAATAAGGTATGGAGAAAATGGTGTCATTACTTTGCTGAGAATAATGTTTGCAATGGAACAGACTCTTTAAATTTAATAATATTAATAATGAAAATAATAGTAATAATGATTAATAATAATAATAACATTAGTAATAATGATAATAATAATAATAGTAGTAAAACTGAAAATAATAATGAATATAATAACTATAAGTAATACAAACCAAAAAATAAATAAAATTAACAACATTACAACAATAAGAAAAATTAATTATATAAATCAGAAAAAAGAAAACGATAATGTGAGAAATACTAACAGTAATATTAGTTATGAAATGACAAAAAATAGTGAATACGTAAAAGAAAGGAAATAAATTTTTTAAAAAAAAGTATATCAATTATGGATATAAAGAAAATAAAAAATGAACTTATTTCCAAAATTACATTTTTCACACTTGAATAAAGCACACTTGATAATATGGGGTCAATTACAAAGAAACCATGACTAAGTTAATATTTTGGTGCTTGGTTAAGTCAATTATTGCAAATTCCAAGATGCTTTTTTAGTAATAACGTCATTACTTCTTACTAAGATAGAGGAATTGTTCCAGTCAGTATGGTGATTGCAAGCAGCATAATGCTTGAACAAAGGACTGGAAAACTGACAATTTTGAACGTTATATTTGTTGACTGACACGAAATTCTAATGATATGCTAGTTTGGCCTACATAATTCTTATCACAATTCTTACCAGGAATCTTATAAATAATATTGGAAGTGGAAGCAGGACTAACTTTAATCAACATGTTGCAAGAAATATTTTCATATTTGAAAACTAAACGGACATTTAATGTTCTCAAAATCTTGACTAAGCTATGACATCCCTGAAAAAAGGGAATAACTGGGGTGTTATTAAAATTCGAAATCACATTAGTTTCAGGGAGGGGAGATCTGTGAAATGTGAATTTTGCAGCACTGAAGCAGGTATTTAAGAACGAATTGGGGTAACAAAGATTTTTTTCAATATCAAATTTTTGTTCAATCTCATTATTAAGATATTCTGGGCTTACAATACGGAGAGGATGGAGAAACATTGAAGAAAAGATAGATTTCTTATTTTGAGATCATGCCCAGAATAAAATTGCACATAGGATAGATTATTTGAGGGTTTTCTGAAAATATCAAACTTCATTGAAAAAAGTTGTCTATGTAATAAAATGTCTAAGAATGGCAAACTATTATTATTTTCTTTTTGTAACTTGAATTTAATTATTCAACTTTGTCAAAAACTCCTTCATGTTAACATCAACATAACGAAATCCATGAAAATTAGTATTTATAGGGGCAGTAGTGGAAGGTACTGTCTTTTAAAATATTCCATTTAATAATTAGCAAGAAGAAAGGATAAGGAGTTTTCCTTAGCCATACCGAAAGTTTCTTGGTAATATTTATCACCAAAAACAAACTTGCAATCTGCAACACAAAGGTGAATGAGTTGTATGGTAACATCTATCTTTTCTTCAATGTTTCTCCGTGCTTTCCGTATTGTAAGCCCAGAATACCTTGATGATGAGATTAATAAAATCTTTGATTTGGAAAACATCTCTATCCCAATTGGTTCTTAAATACCTGCTTCAGTGCTGCAAAACGCACATTTCATATATATATATATATATATATATATATATATATATATATATATATATATATATATATATATATATATATATATATATATATATATATATATATATATATATATATATATATTTCCACATTAGATAGATTTTGAAAATATTAAAGGAAAAATGACTGACACTAGGAATTCAAGGCTCGTTAAGATTTTACCCAATGAACCTTAATCAGCTAATTGATTGTACTGCTCCTTAGGCTATAGTGGTAAAGGAAAAATAAGACAATTATTATATTCCCAGTGTGTTGCAAGAGCTGATTGAAAAGGATGGACCAGCAAAGAGATGACAGTCCCTTCCCCCCTTTTATTTTTTTGGCTACAAAAGCACTAATAGAAGGAAAGAAGCCGAATTGAGTATTTCTTTGTCATAGGAATGTTGCATCATGTTAAAAAAATAAATCCAAAAGCATAATTGAATTATTTTTTAAATTTAAATCTTGGACTAGATATGGCTCGTATACTGATTTTTTTGAAAGAAAAACTTCGATGATATACTGTACATATAAATTAATTTAAATTTAGCAGTTAAACATATACAGGTATTGAGTATAGCATGGGGATCCTTCAGAGCAAAGTATCAGTTGTGTGTACACCAAGTGAAATAAGATATTAGTTTTCAAACAGCATAGCTGGGTTAATCTTTTATGATTTAATGCTTTTATTTCTTATGCAGTGTGAATATGTAGTATACATTTAGTATTTTCACCTCAATTGTATTTTATCATATCTAACTTTACAAGGAAACCCATTCCAAGGCTTCATAACTCAGTTCTTATAAACTATTTCCAACACCTTTTTTTGATATTTCAGACTTTAACCTACATTCTTTCTTTTGCATGCTGTTATTTCTTTGAAATAGTTAAATAATGATGACCTTGGTATACCAGCAACACAATTTCATAAAGTCCTTTAACTAAATTTTTTGAGCTACAAAGGGGGTAAATTTGACTGTATTATTCTTATTTTTAAACAGCACAACTAAATTATCACCTCTCATTTGTATATTTTCACATTTATTGAAATATTTTTAATGGCATGATGCCCAGAACAATATAACCTATACGGCTAAATAAGGCTTTATCATATTTTAATGTTATTTTTTAGAAGTGTTCGTATATTGCTTTAAGTTTTGACAGAGTGCTAATACTCTTGGCTCCTGTTATTTCATTGATGGCATAAGATTGCTAAATAATATATACAGTACACTTACATCTTATTCTTACTTTTACCATCTTAAAAATTTTATCCAGTATTGCCCTTGATGAGATTACAGTATTATATTTTTTTTTTATTGCTACTAGTATACATCACTTTCATTTGCACGCATTTACATCCATCTTCTATTCCTATGTTCTCACCTCTATTTTGTCCATGTCTCTCTGTAGATTGATTTTGTCTTTTTCATGCTACCTTATTTCCATCCTTAACTTTGGATCAGTAGTTCATTTTTATATTCCTATCAAGAATGCATCGTGAACATCATTATTGCTTATCAAGAGTAACACAGAGTCCAATGTCTGATTCATTTGAGACCACTGTTATCATTGAACCATATGTATGATATGATGGTCGGCATTATTTTCAAGCTAATTTTCATCTCGAGGAATGGCAGCTTCCTTGATGTTCACATTAATCAGTTCACTCAAACGTAGATAATGATAACGAAAATTATATCACAGGGTTTTCTGTGTTAGCATTGACAATTGTGCATATGTATTCAAATATACAGTACTAAATTTTTTAAGCAAACTACCCCATAGAAAGTCATATTGGCTGTTATTGAGAGAGTATCATCTTTTTTAATTTCTGTCATTTAACATATGTCAAGTGTTGATTTTTTCAAGATTTTTGTTTCTCCTCAATATGTTTGTATCATTTGTCTTATACCATGTTTACCATGTGAGAGGGCCTCAGCTTCCTCAACTAGCCAAGCTGAATCTTTGTTTCATCAAACTATTCATTTTGATCTTTCGTACTTCAACTTTCTGATACCTTATTGGGTATATGTTCTGTATTTGTGCAAAAAAATTATGTACTATTCATTTCATTTAGTAAGAACATGATTAGTACTATAAATAAATTTATGCATGTATAATAGTACTCATGGTTTCCAGCATTCAGGAAGATTATGATCTTTCATATTAATTTTTGTTTTTTATTTTTAGGAATATCTGGAAAGAATGATAAAATGGAGATTGGAGAGAGGTGTAAGTGAGCAAACGGAAAGCATGGTAAGAGGATTTTATGAAGTCATTGATCCTAGATTGGTTGGAGTCTTCGATGCGAGAGAGCTTGAACTGGTTATAGCTGGTACCCTGGAAATTGATGTAGCTGACTGGAGGAAACATACTGAATACAGATCAGGTAAAAGAAAGCTTCAAATGGTTATGGGTTTGCCTTAAACAAAGCTCTTTCACTGTACAGTGAATGAACGAGATAAATTGTGGTTTATCATAGCAAAGGGTCTGGTTAGGTATCCAACTTTGTTATGTTGAAGATATGTCATAGACATTCTTGTTATCTGTTCTCTCTTAACCCCTGCCATCACAAAAGGTATAGCCTAATGAGTACACACTTGGAGATGTGGCAGGCCTATGGAAGAACCATTTACTTATATAGCTGTGGCAAGGGCATGGGCATGCATATAGCTGCCATGTTGCTCTGGTCTTTAAAGTGATAGTATTCTACAAAGTAGCCACCTATTGCAAAAAGTTCCTGTAATGCATTTTTTTATTGGCATGTTTTCCCATGTATATAAGTGTTTCATAGTGCTTAGAGTTTTTCAGCCGGATACTTTCCATGACACCACTCTTCTCCATAATCGGGTTGGGACTGGCATCAAGTTAATGTTGACTTACTTGCCCAGTATTTAGGATTAAAATTGATAATAGGATAGCGTTTTTTGATTCGGCATTGATAAATAGAAATAAGAATTTTAAAGCATACATTTTAAGTCAAAAGAATTTTCAATATTTTATTTAGTATGATAGTGTTTTTCTTATTCTTTTAAATTCTTTTAATATGAAGTTTTGCAAACCAAAGAACTTTTATCATGCTGTACACATGAGTATATTAAGTAGTCACCTTATAAAATATTGCTTAGTTTGTAAAATAGAATATGTCAAAGAACTTAATATCATAGTATGCAGGAGAATACGGGTAATAAGGCTTTATTATAAATGGCGGTAAGTTGGTGAAGAACTGAGAAAGCAGATATTGTTAGTTATCGAAGTATATTACTCAAAGAATAATGTATCTTTCAGAGAAAATATCGCAATAAGTAAGAAAATAAGATGTAAGAAGACACTTAATTTTCTGTAAACTTTACACTTGAGCAGTTATCACTAAACATATATTCATTTGTTTCTTTTAATATTAGATTATTTTATTTTAATAGTAAATATATTTATTTTATTTTCATTTTTATGGAAGTGTGCAAAGATATTTTACAAGAGTCCTTTTGGTACTTTGATTTATATTTCTGATTTTTGGTGAGTGCATTATTAGTGTTGTTTATTTTATAGGGGAAGTGGAATATGGTGGATACTGGTAGATTACAAAATAAATGATATTTCTTTACCCAGGTGTTTTAGATTTATCTCATTTATAAAGAACTTGTTTCATAATTGTGTAATACTTCTAAATGAACCTGCCTACCTCATGTTGGGGTTGGACTAGTCAGTAATGTAGGGTTTACCCAATCAGCTTGGAGTAATATATATATATATATATATATATATATATATATATATATATATATATATATATATATATATATATATATATATATATATATATATATATATATATATATATATATATATATATATATATATATATATACTGTAAATATAATTAATGTGCTTCCTTTATTGTAATACACTGTTTTAGCATAAGGAGACAATTGCTTTTGCTTATTGTACAGGTCAAGAGTTTTTTCTTCCTAATTCATATATTTGCTGTTCTTCCAGGATATCATGATTCCCATCCTGTTATTCACTGGTTTTGGGCCGCAATTGAACGTTTTGATAATGAACGGCGGTTGAGATTACTCCAGTTTGTCACTGGCACCTCTAGTGTGCCTTATGATGGGTTTGCAGCCCTTAGAGGCAGTAATGGTCCTCGAAGGTTCTGCATTGAAAAATGGGGCAAAACATCTAGTCTGCCCAGGTAGGATACTCTCTTTAGTCATATAATTTGATTTATTATTGAATACCAAGTATAATCCAAGCTGTATCGTATTTAGGGGAATATATATTTTAACCGAATTTTTTGTAGTACATATTTGCTGAAACTTTTAAGTTTACTCTTTTTTTTTATTGCTTCTCATAATCTTTTCCTTAATATCTTGAAGATTAATTCCCTAACAATGATGTGTCTACATTAAATGTGATGTTGTTTTACGTTCTTATTTGATAAGATATTGTATCTTGACAGACTGTTTTTTTTTCCCTAAGTGATGCCATATTCCGCTTAAGCCAGCAGGACTGCCACAACGAAAAATAAGCAGACTTATTTTTTTTCCTCAATTGATGCCATATCACACTGATGCCAGCAGTAATGCCACAACTAAAAAGTAAAGTTGTGTGACAAGAAATAATAATGTTGTCAGGGGAGATGGCACGTCTAGCCCTTCGCTTCCCTTTACCTTAGTCGGCTCTTATGACACTAGGGGAAGGCAGTGAGGTGCTCTTTCTCCCTCACTACCAGGGACAATACATTTCCATATGTATTTTTATCACTTGTGGTTTTGGTATCTACTGATTCAATTACCATTTTAGTACTAAGAATAAAAGTACAGTAATAGGCTGAAAAGTAACTACGAGTATTGTATGGTATTTCCAGGGCTCACACTTGTTTCAACCGTCTTGATCTGCCGCCTTATCCCTCTCCTGAAATGCTCTATGACAAACTCCTTCTTGCGGTGGAGGAGACGTCAACGTTTGGTATCGAATAAATAAAAATTATAAATAAAAATATATAGAACTTTATATTTCATAGTTGGTTAGGACACTGCAGTTAGATTTTGCATACTGTAGATGCATTTTTGCATGGGGAAGATGATGTATATACATAATTATCATTGTTGTTACCATTATTGAAATCATGTACTCTCTGCATTATATAAGTATTAGCAAAACCAAAATTTTTCAGGATGACTTTCTTTCTTAAGTTATGCTAGTTTGTGTGTGTGATCTCCATCAAAGCAGTATTCAGAGCCTAAAATATGAACAGTATCACTACTGATACCAATTGTTATCATTATTCTCTTTTTCTTTAACCCCAACACCTAGAATCAGATGAACGTGGACATGTTCTATTGCTTATTTTCAAATGGCAGCTTTGCATTGCATCCCCATTTATTATGTTTTTGTTAATGTGAATGGTAATTACCAATATGTAATATATTATTATTTCAAAACTCTTCTTTGTAACCTTATTCATGCCACTTTAGGATTCACATGTGATCTCCGATGTGTTGTTTTTTGCTAATGTGAAAAAGGTTTTGTTAAGTAACCTTCATTTGTAATATGTCTGAAGCCATACAGGTTAACTCTATTCAGAATTTAATTTTTATGGTAGTATTTCCAGTATTATTGAGGGGAGATAATGCATTCAGGTCATAGCCTCTTTTTACCATTCTGACCAAGCATATAATGAATGGATGTCTAAGGAACAGGTAAGTAATATCAGAATTCTTATTATTGTATTCATGAAGGCAGTAGTTTACATGGAAGAAGTAATGACTGCGAAAGAATTCAATTACATTAATTAAAGAAGCTCAAGTGAAAAAGATAAATAAATATACCTAAAATGGACTGGCAGATAGAATTTTAACAATATGCAGAAACCTTGAAGTGGTAGAAGCTGAAAAGGTAAAAAATGTGAAATAGGTAGTGTATATTAATGAATTTTTCTTATATAGTATCCAGATAAGGGAATGTAGGTAACCGGTATCTTTACACGGTGAATGGAGATATTCAATTTTTCATATTAACAGACTTACGTTATTAAAGATCATTTTGTAACGATGAATATATGCTTTCAAAGAAGAAAGAAGGCTATGACATCAATTTTTGTTGGTATTTCCATTTGCCTTTTGTTTTTCTGGACAGTCATGGCATTGGAACAGCAGTGGTGATTAAAATTATGGTAATATGCATGGCCTGGATATGAGTGTTACATCTCTAACCGAGAATGTTGCTCTTAATACGAATAAAGAGAGCGTTCTTTCTTCTCTCTTCTTCCATTCTCATCTGTTCTGAACTCTTCTTGACAGAAAATGGGGTTCTAGTATTCAGCTTTATTCCTGAATCTCTTATATATACACACCTGATTTCGTATGATATTGAGAGATCAGCATGCATATGCTTTCTGGAGTAGAGTACAGTATATGATTCTAGCCTAAATAATTTTTATAAAAGGTATTGGATATACAAGGTATTTTTAATTAGAAATGCATGACTTGGACACTTTTCAGTACTCAAAATATTAAGAGCAACTTCTTGATACTAACTGACATTATGTTGTTAGCGTATGATCTCTGAAAATGAGTTAATTATAATACTTGAAAAGATGACAGTCATTTAATGGTAAATTGGGAATCAGATGTGGTTTTGAATGCTGAGATCATCTTTCCATGAAACTTTATATATCATTGTTATTACTTCAATTGCTGCACTTTTTTACCTTCTTGATTCACTTTTTCTTTTGATATCAGTTTTTTTTTTTTCAAGGTTATTGTAGCTTGATACTTTATACTGTACACCTTTTCTACTCCCTGAGAGTATTATCATACCATTAAGATTTAGTACAAAGTTTCCATACAAGAAGTAGAGGTAAGTGGAAATTATGTTAAATTCAGTTCATTTTTAATGTATGCCACATAAACGTGTTATATTGGTTTGGGACTTCTTGCAGGATTATTATTATTATTTTATATATATATATATATATATATATATATATATATATATATATATATATATATATATATATATATATATATATATATATATATATATATATATATATATATATATATATATATATATATATATATATATATATATATATATAGAGAGAGAGAGAGAGAGAGAGAGAGATATCATGGTTCTATTTTGCCAGCCTTGCCTCTTAGCATTTGTACTCTTTAATAAGTTATTTGAAGTTTCCCTTGTATAGTATTTCCATACACAGTTACTGTAGTTGTTGTGTTATTTCTCTTTAAAAGAGTAGATAAACTTTTAGACTGTTTTTTTTTATACTTCTTTTGAGAATGTTAGATAATAATATGTCGCAGTCTTCATGGATATATTTTTCATTACAGTATTTGTATTGACCAGCACATTTACCTCTTCATCTTTTGATGACCATACACAGTGTATGTTGCGGTGTGTTATGTTTTTGAATGTTTTTCTTGATAATGCTATAAGTATTACACTTCTATGAAGCTGTATATATTGAGTTTGACGATAATTTTAGCAGCCTTTAATTACTGGTAATTCTAGCTTAGCAATCTCATATATCATGACGTACATATTTCCCCTCAAAGCTGTAGTTCATTACCTGCTGCTTTTAATTTCTTATAAGCCTGTTTGATATTTTATCAGGTTTTATTTCCCTATTTTATAGGTAAAGAATTAAGATAAAATATGAACACTTTTGCTTGTGATGTGGTTAAAGTTTTTGTTTACCTTATCGATAAAGTGGTGATGATTAAAAATGTAGACTGAAATATAGTACTACTAATGCATACTAAGTGATGATTTAAAATATAGGCCGAAAGATAGTAATCCTTCTGCATATTAATTAATTTCCTTAATTTATACTAAGCAGTTGAAAATTGACCTGTTGCTAAATGGTATATTTATAGAGTGACGATAATACTGTAATATGTATCATCCTCATCTTAATACTGTGAGGACCAGCTATCTAAATGGTAAATTTACAGTGATGATGTACTCTTATCTAACATCTTTCCTGTTAAAAGTGTGAAATGGACATTATTTTTAGGAAGAATCTGCCATATTTAAGAGTGCTTCTAATTTTTTTGTTTATTATATCTCCTTTTTGCACTTTCGTTGGTCTGAAAAGCTTTTCTATAAACATTTTAAGTAATATTATTTACTTCCAGGATATTCCTTGTTATTTATGCATGTTATGCAATTTGGATTTCTTCATAATTTCTACGTAGATGTAATTGTGCTTTATTTCATTAATTTGACAAAGTGTTAAATATTCTTTTGAAACATTATTTTGAAATCTTGGAAAGTCCTATGAAACAATAAATATTTTGTGGTGCATGAAAAGGCGAATAATGTATACATACAGTACAGCATACTGCTTTTGTAAGTGATCATTATTTTACAGATCAGTGGTAATACTTTTGTATTATTAGATTTCTGTTATTCAAATGAATTAGTCTCATGTACAGTGTAAACAATAAATGAGCGAGAGAAATTATAAAATCTGCTTGTAATAAAGCCAATGATGTTTCTTGTCCGAGTTATCAGCCTAAGGATTAAAAATAATAATAAGAAATATATGCACCTGTTCTGGGAATGAGTCCGTTTCTTAATACACAATGTTTTGATTATGAAACCCCTCACATCACTGTTTTACAAAATATATAAATGTTGTTAATGTTTTTACTGTTTTCAGATCTGTACACCGAAGAGCACAAAATGGTAAAAGCATCTTTCAGGCTGAAAACCATTACACAGTACTTCATACAAATCCCATATATTCATTTTTTTTTATCTCACAACCATCATTAGATTGGCCTCAATTAAAAGAAGGAATAAGATCTCAGGAGATATTCGATTCTCTGAAATCACAGTGATTTGCTTAAAATCATGACTGTGCAAACCAGGCCAAAGCATGACTCTGAGCTAATTATTTTTAATTCGAAAGAAGCAATTGAGTACTGTATTTACTAAGTTGTCTTTGTTGTTTTTGTCGTTCAGTTGGCTGCCAGGCTGAAAAGCCCCAAAATCCTAAGGAACCTCACTGCTAATGCCAAGCTTTCCCAGAGACTGTATATAGTGCTGTTGGTGTGATTGGTTAAGTACTGCAGCCTTCCATAATAAGTTTTATTGTATGCAGCGATGTGTTACATCCTGGATAGGCATCATTGATGGTGTTGTCCAGCCTTTTCTGATAGCTCAGAAGGGATATGTAGTGTCCACATTGCCACCAGGCCAGGTGTATTCTGTTTTCAAAGAGAAAGACGGATGGATGTAGGGAAGTTGTGTATGCGGCTGTGTGATATTGTTGAATGACTGGATGGAGTTATGAGTTAACTGGGTATGCATATGTTTGCAGAGGCTGGTTTGGATATGGACGAAGGGAAAAGATATGACAGTATTTGTGTGATAATTTTAGTTGTTTTTTTAATCTTCCTTGGTGTGTGTGGGTTTTATGCCATGTGCAGTGGGAAGAGTAGGTAACTTTGGTTTCTTAGTGTAAGTGGTCTGTAGGTGTTGTAGCTGTGCAGCCTTTGATTATTTTTAGTGATCCGTTTTATATAGTCAGTAGGGTGTTGTGATGTGTTCTAGTAAAGTTAAGAGCCTACACAGGGTTTTCGTATTCCATTAGTGAGCATATATAATGTAGGTATACTGCTGCTGCTGTTTCTTTGTTATGTCCGAATGTTATATGGGCAAATGATCTTGATTTCATGCTTGCCCCTCAAGTATTCATTTATATCTTTGCTAACTTTGGCACATTTTTGTTTGAAGATTTTTATACTTTCTTCATTTTATATTGGTACGAGAGGAAGGTGCTATTACTTTCCACTACTTCATAATGAAACTCCTGCTTTTATGAACACAGATTTGTTTATTTCAATAAAAGTCTCTACAGGCACGACATAATCTTAAATTAATATTGCAAGTAAATTTTTACATAAAGTTTTTTTTACTTCCGAGTGTTACAGTTTTCATTGCAATACAGTAATACCTCTAGTCACGAATTATTGCGTTCCTAAACCCTGTTCGTGAGGTGAAAAGTTTGTGACTTGAAACAATTTTTCCCATTGATATTAATGTTAATTCAATTAATCCGTTCCCCAGCACCAAAAATATACCTTTTTCAATTTTTTTTATGGGTAAAAACATATATAAATACACCTGTAATAGAAAATATAACGTTAATACTAAAAAGAAATTCTACTCTACTAAAATAAAACATGACACAGTACTGATTTACCTTTGTGGGTGATTGTTGCTGGCATACGTGGATGGAGGACTACTCCCTTGAAGAGAGAGTCCCCTTCATAAAAACGTCGGGCAGCTGTTCAGGTACAGGCTGTAATTCTGGTATTTTCTCTCTTATGTTCTCTTGGAAGGTGTTTCTCTGGCTATTGGCACAAGAAAACGATCCAGAGAAATTTGTCTTTCTTTGCTTATATATTTTCCTAAAGTGAGACATCACATTGTCATTTAAAATGTTCACTGCTCCTTTGCTCACAGTTTTGTCCGGGTGATTAATCTCAATAAAAGCCTGCATATCATTCCACTTTCTAAAAAGTTCTTTAAATTTTTCACTGGAAACTTTTATCCTCTCATCCCTCTCCGCTGACTGCTCCTCTTGGAAAGTCTTCACCTGTTCATGTTGCAACTGTTAGTTCTTCAGTGCTGAGTTCTTGTTTGTAATCCTCCGCATCCTCCTCATTGACCTCCAAGCCCAAACTTTTTGCCCATGGCCACAATTTCATTCGCATTTTAATAGCTAACTCCTGCTTGAAGCCCTCGAAGCTCCTATCAGCCACACAACCTGGCCAAAGTTTCCTCCAGGCAGAGTTCAACGTGCAGTATGAGACCCTTCCATGCATTGTTAATGAGGCCAATACAGTGGAGAATATTGAAATGGTCTTTCCAGAAATCATGAGGGTCAAATCTGTGTCGTTGGTGACCTGGAAACACAGCAAAAAGACCCTTGGTATAGAGATTCTTAAAATTGGAAACTTGATGGTCCATGGGCTGGAGGAGAGCAGTGGTGTTGGCAGGCAGAAATTTGACTAATGAAGTCATATTCTATAGCAAGGTCTTCCAAAGCTGGAGGATGTGCAGGAGCATTGTCCATTATGCGAAAACACTTGAGAGGGCAAACCTTTTTCCTCAAGATATTTCTTCATAGCTGGCGCAAACTATTCAGTAACCACTCTATGAATAAAATCCGCGTGACTCAAGCCTTTGTATTTAACCTCCACATTACAGGGAGTCTAGCCTGCAGCGTGTTATTGCGCTTAAAAACGTGCGGATTTTCAGAGTGGTAGACTAAAAGAGGCTTAATCTTGCAGTCCCCGCTAGCATTAGCGCACAATGAAAGAGTAAGCCTGTCCTTCATTGGTTTGTGGCCAGGCAGTGCCTTCTCCTCTGGGGTTATATAGGTCCTTTTAGGCATTTTCTTCCAAAATAGTCCAGTTTCATCACAGTTAAAAACTTTGCTGCTAAACGTTACCTTCACTTTCTATAAATTTGGCCAATTGTAGCATGAGGCATCCGCTGCCTCTTGGTCTGAACTAGCCACCTCTCCATGCCTAATAACACTATGAATCCCAGTCTGTCAACGAAATTTTTCAAGCTGGCTGTAAATTTGTCAATTTTAGTGGTATTGGAACTCTGAGTATTCGCTACTAAATCATGGAGTACTTGTAGAGCCTAAGTGCACTATAGCCTCACTAACACTATCCCCATCTAGTTGTTTTTCATTTATCCAAACCAATAATAGGTGAATTGTTCTATAAAGAGAGGAAAGAATAAGAATGTTCCAATGTGACGCCATCTAAGGGTATTCTAAGATTTATCGTTTAGATCACCATATAAAAATAAATATGGGAAAATACGTAACTTTTTAGGGTACAAGAAGCAATGTGATTATAATCGGGGTACATGTATTAATAAGAAAACTAATTTAGTATAAGTTTTTAAATTTGTTTCTAAATGTAATAATATCCCATCTACAAAGATCTTTAAAATCAATATACTGTACCTGGTAAAATTACTATTACGAAAAGAAGTATCTGGCTATGTTGCTCTAAAAATCTAGAGTTCATACTTGTGGAATAGTATCTACAAAGAGACACAAAATAGCTGTGTATAGTAAGTAAGTGGTACTTATGTTTTTCATATGTATGCCAGATCTCCCATAGGATTGATATGTTAATAATGTCTTTTCCATCTATTAAATGAGTAGTGTACTAAGTATCCACATTAGATCTGTTTTCCCATTTTATGATAACTGATCAGTGATACAGGTTATTGTAAGAAGTAATAACTGGTTCAAGAGAGTGGAAAATATGAGAATTTATCTCAGAGTGAATAAGAATGACAAGAAGATATATATCCCCCTAATTGACTTACACTTCTCATTTATTTTCTTTATGAGTGTGACACTGGGCAAGAAACTTACCCTCATCAAGAAAGGCCCAGGCACGAAAAAGAAAACATTAAGACGAAGCAAAAGTAAAAGCTTAAGGACAAGGCAAAGATGAGGTAATGATACACATAAGGAAAAGAACAGGCTCAAAGAATAGTTGAAGTACTGAGGACCTACAGATATGGCAGGATTAGGTCTTGAGATAATGTTTGATCCGTTTTTTGAATGAAGATAGGTTATAAGAATTAGGAAAGACTGAAGGAGGATGAGAGTTCCAGAGTCTGGAGGTAGATTGGAAGAAGCAGTCGCTGCACCAACCAATCTTAGAGTTACAAGTCTCCACACAGTACCTGTGAGACAAAGTCACTTGGCGAGTGTTATACGGCCTTGGCAGTTGGGGAGGGTTGCAACTCGCCAGCTCGGAGCAACGATGGAAATAGTTGCGATAGAGAGGAGAAAGGGATGATACAGCGAAGAGGAACAGAATCCAGATTAAAAGTAAGAGAAGGGTCATTAATGAGTCTGCCTTTGATTCAACCCTATCAAGAAGATAAGTATATGAAAAAGCACGCCATATGTGATGGCAGTATTCTAAGCAGGGATGGATAAGACCTTTGTAGGTTTTAGTAACTATAAAGAGGAAAAGCAATAATGAAAACTAAACAGATCTCCCTATTTTTTAGGAGCAGATTTAGAAATTTGGATTATGTGATTCCTGCAAGACAAGTTAGATGCTATCTGGATTCCTAATATGTTCATAGAATTAAAAGGGTAAATTTCGTTAGTTTCGAAGACAATAGGGTTATTAGCGGGAGAAGAAGATAAAGATATAGCCTGAGGCATTAAATTTAACTAATTTTTGGGTGCAACACTGATACCTTCTGCAAGTTGGAGTTGAGAGTAGAAGAAAGACTGATACGAGACTGATTACGATTAGCAGTTGAAAGTTACGAAGAAAAGGTAGAGGAAAAATAGAGGGCAGAATCGTCGGGAAAGGCATGAAGAAGAGAGGAGGATGTGGACTGAAGAAGATCGTTGATGATGATAATAATAAACCATTATTTCCATTATACAATGGGTATTCTGTTACTAATCTAGGAGCACACTTATAAGTAAAGGTTGCCAGGTTTCAGTTCCGATATCCATTCTCAGAACATCAACCAGGGCAAGCCCCAACCCCCCCACTGTGGTGCCCAGCCACAGCAGTATCCTGCCAGTAAACAGCTTAAACTCTCGGTCTTGGACAGGAACCGATCTCTCAACCTCGTGAATGCGAAGCCAACGCGTTACCACTGGACTAGCCAGGAACAGAGTAGGTACAAGAACTGAACCCTGTGGAATGCCACTGGTAACATGGAATGGGCTAGATGTAGCACTTGTCAACAACCATGGATAAAAACGGTCAGAAAGAAAACGAATTCAGAGAACAAAGAGAAGGGGTAAAGCCATAAGCAGGGAGTTTGGCCAACAGAGCATTGTGACACACTTTCAAAAGACTTAGAGATATCAAGGACGACAACAAAGACTTCTCCATAGTTCCTCAAAGATGACTGTACGTGAGATAGGACAGGAGGTCATCAACAGATCTTACCGTAAGGAAGCTGAACTGGTGAATGGAGATAAGTGAGTTAGATTCAAGAAATGAGAATTGTGCAACGTTTTTAAAACTTTAGTGATAGCAGAGGTTAGGGCAAGAGGTCGGTAGTTTGAAGGAATAGAGTGGTAACCTTTCTTTGGAACATGTTGCACTAGAACATGCTTCCAAGATGAAGTATACAAGCTTGATGACAGAATGAGGCAAAAAAGACAGCAAAGAACGGGAGTCATTTCATCGCAAACTCCTTAGGGAACCTTGCAGGAATAACACTGGGACCAGAAGCCTTGTTCGTCTTTAGCGAGCAAAGAACCTTATGAACTATGCGTGAGGAAAGTAGAAGGGAGGGCATAGGGTTAGAGAATGGTAAAGAATAAGGGACAGGTGCGTTGGAATTGCTTATGGAGGAGTTGGCAGAAAAATGAGACCCAAAGAGAGTGGTTTTGTCAGTGGGAGAGCAAGCTAGTGAATCATCAGCATGAATGAGAGGGGGGGAAGCTGGAGTAAGAGAAGTTTTTGGAAATATTTTTTGCTAAGGACCAGAAACATTTATCAGTGGAATCTAAAGTAGTCATCAACTTTCCTTCTTATAAGGAAGCTTTAGACCTTCGAATCTGAACAGTATAGCGATTCAGCTACAATAAAAGCAGAGCGAGTTAAATCAGAAGGAGAGGCTTGGTACGACCTGTGTGCCTGATCCCTGACCTGAAAAGTCTTGGAGCAGGCATGGTCAAACCAAGGATTAGGGGCAAAAAAGAGTTTTCATGGAGGAGGGGATGAATGCCTCCATTCCCAAGATTATGATCTCCGCAACTTTTAGGGCTACCTGATCATGGTTGTGGGGATGAAAGCAGTAGTCATCCCACGGGAAGTCAAAGAGGAAGTTATGCAAATCATCATGTTGGGTACGCTCAAAGTGCCAATGACAGCCCTGTGTAGGGGGAGCAAAAATGTAAGAGACTGAGATCAGAAAATGGTCAGATTAACCAAGAGGGGAAAGCACAGAATATAAGTAAGAAATAGGTCAAGAGTGTTTTCTGCATGTTCGTGGTGCTCAAGAGGAGGAGTAGGATGTTTGATAATTTGCTTCAGAGCACGAGTAATGAGAAAGAAAGGGCCTCATTCCCTCCCACATCAGTGTGAGAAGAATTAAGTCACTCACCATGGTATACATTGAAGTACCCAATATAGAGACTTTCAGCATGTGGGTGAGGACTCATGGCAAGAGGACATATATTCCACCAAAGAATTGATTGAGTTGCAACGTGAACAGGTGAAGACTCCAATAGAAGTAGTCATCGGAGGAGGGGGATGAGAGAGTAAAGGTGTCCTGTGAAATTTAAAGAAATTTTTAGTGTGTGGAATGATGTGCAGGCTTTTATTGAGAAACATTATCCAGACAAAACTGTGGGCAACAGAGTAGTGAACATGGTAAATGACAATGCAATGTGTTATTATAGAAATATTTACCAGCAAAGAAAAAGACAAATTTCTCTGGATCGTTTTTTTGTGCCACTAATCAGAGACCCACCTTCCAAAAGAGAACATAGAGAGAAAACACCAGAAATACAGCATGTATCTGAAGAGTACCCTAACGTTTGTATGGAAGGGGGCTCTCCTTCAAAAAAGTATTCCTCCTCTTCCTCCTCCTCCACCACCACCATCGATGTGTGCCAGTAACAATTATCCACAAAGGTAAGTACAGTACTGTACCATGTTTTATTTTAGTAGAGTAAAATTCCCTTCTATTATTAATGTAATTTTCCTTTTACAGATTAAATACATAGTATTATTCATTTTTATATTCATTAGAAAAATTTTAAAATGTATATTTTTGGTGACTAGGAACGGATTAATTGAAATATCATGCATTTCAATGGGAAAAATTGTCATACTCCACAAACAGGGTTTAGGAACAGACTAAATTCGTGAGTCAAGATTCCACTGTGTGTATATATATATATATATATATATATATATATATATATATATATATATATATATATATATATATATATATATATATAATGGTGACCCAACCCACAAATTTAATCCGTTCCTAAACCCTGTTCTTGGGTTGGTGTGTTCGCGGGTTGGATTTATTTTTCCCATGAAAAGCACGTAAATTCAATTAATCCATTCTTAGTCACAATAAATATTCATTCTAAAATTTTTCTAGTCAGTATAAACATGAAATATATTACAGGTTGTATGTATTTCATCTGTAAAAGGCAAATTACATTAACAGTATATAGGAATTCTACTCTACTAAAGTTAAACATGTACAGATTTAGGTGTACAGTATACACTAGTAAATACCAAGTATAAAACAGCATAGTCCAACGCTTACAAAAAGTTTGTTTCACTCTCCCATTAATAATAAATACCGGTAGGTAAGAAACAAATATTGTAGGTAAGAAACGGTACTGTATTTACCTTTGTGTATAATTGTTGCTGGCATATGTCGATGGTGGGGGTAGTAGAGGGGGAGGAGGGGGACTAATTTTTGGAAGGAGAGTCCCCTTATTTCTTTCTTCATTTCCACTGTATGCATCTAGGGTGCTTGACGCCACTTTCACTAATGCTTTAAACTTTCTTGGCAGCAATAATAAGGGATAGCTTAAAGGCAAAACAATGGAAAATAGAGCAAGAACTACAAACAGATTACGAACGGACTACACAGCGCGGGCACCAATGCAGAATTGAAAGCAGGCGAGCGAGAAACGTGGTTGCCTGGCCGACACATGCGTGTTCATGGGTTGGTTTTTGTTTGTGAGCTGGGGCCAATATATTCTAAAATTATTTCAATCCTCAAATTTCTATTTACACCACTACCTTAAATATTAATAGACCTGTGTAGCTGCTGCATGATAAACCTAATATGATGCACAAATGCAAAGGGATGTCTTCATACAAAAGTATATATACTACCAAAATAAAAATATATGTGAAACTATGGCTTACAATTTCTCCAAGCTTGCATCTAAAAAGTATGCATATAATACTCTTATCTATTTACATAGACATTATAAATATACTTCAGCTGATCCCAGAATATGAGGTTCAGAAAACTATGAGGGCCAATTCTGAGGTATATAGCAGTCCAACCCTTGTAGAATCCCCAGAAGCCCTCAGTTTTGAAAGTCTTTATTATACAGTCCATGATACCTCTGTACATGAGCCCATGACCTTTACTGTCTACTCCTGAGAACAGAAAAATTCAAGATTAATACATGATATCAAGTGAGATTACGGAGTTCATCACTGGATGTCTAAAGTCCACGATGAAAGAGAAACATTCAAGTTCTGACTCAAGTAAAGTATACCAGCTCTTTATGCTGTTATACAGATACACTGATCAATTGACATATAAGAGCAGGACATTGGCAAATTAATGGCATATCCCAAGTGTACCTTCCATTAGCAGAACATTACGTATTAACATGGGCATGAAATACGTTTCTTTACCTTCCATATTGTAATGTAAAGTGATATATTTGTGACAATGCTCTTGGATATATAGTCCCATTCAGAAGGGATAAATAAGTTAATTTTTTTTTTATTACAATTTAACTTAACATGAAAATTCATAGCTATATGATTCCCTTGTTGAAAACTCATAAAAAAGTAAGAAAATATGAGCAACTAAGAAATTTTTACAGAATAAAATGGTCCATTGAGGGATTAAAAAGTATTAAAGACTGCACGCAATACTAAAGAGTACAGTAACACTGTACTTCCTACAAAATAAAAAACAAAAATCATTATCACATTAAGAGTTTTTACAGTTTCCTTACATTACACAGGCACCTTGTAATGCTGGGCAGACTTTAGCAACAGCCATGATGTAAAAAGGATAACTTGAAAATCAAATTGCCAATCTGCAAATCATATTATTTTGAAAGACCTTTCCAAGAAACTATAAAAATGAATGCTATAAATTCATGTAATAAAACAGGGCACCATGACAGAGCTTTAATCATGAAGGGTAAGAATAGATTACACTAGTACTGACATTAATTATCGCCAGTGTCGAGTGAAAATTTCATACAGCTCATAGCATGGCATAATCTGTGCACACAAAAGACTTAACCTGTCAGCCAATAATACTTTGCAGAGAAAGTTTTCAAAAATTGCCTTTAAATACAATTGCATTATTAGGATGCAAAACTGTCTGAGCTATTATAAATGCTAACTTACAGGAATACAATCTATTCATTTTCATTCTCGTTTCCTCAAGGGAACTAGGGGGATATACGCTCTCTATTTATACATCCAAATATTCATACTGAATTCCTTACTCCATCTCGTACTATGTGAATAAAGCAGTTTCTAATTCTCTAGTGATCTGAGAATGGTGCAGCCACAAAGCATCAAATACTTAGCAAATTCATTTACAGTACCTATTACAAAAACAAGACAATAGGTAACTCAAAGCAAAATATATATATATATATATATATATATATATATATATATATATATATATATATATATATATATATATATATATATACTCCCCAACGTACGAACGAGTTACATTCCGAATGGCCGCTTGTATCCTGAATTGTTCGTAACTTGATATTTTGTATATACAGTACTGTATTGGGTGTAAAAGCCTGCCTATATCATGGACATAACATAATAAAGTTGTGTTAGCACATAATAATTTGTTTGCTTATCCTAAAGACACATGATGCAAATTTGCACGTTTCTTGAAACATTGGAACCATACATAACCTGCTGCAAAATAATGGTAGACTGCATAGGCTCTGCCCTTTTTACATGTCTGTATCCCCAAATATTCGTATGTCAGATGTCCATAAGTTGGGAAGCATATGCATTTATATTTATTTATATAGTCTGCCTACTCTTTCCATGAAATTCAAATGGCACATGAGGTCAAGAGTCTTATCTAAAGGTATTAAGACTTTCTTATAAAGCTCTTCTGAATCTCTCTTTTACTGCAAATCATTCCAAATACGAGAGAGTTACAAAAACAGGATTAGTATCTCAAAAACCTTGCATTCCATAGCGAGGAAATGCTTCATATTAACTAGGTAATACATACCCAGTACAAACACATCCTAGTGTCAACAGGATTCTGTCTAGATTTCTCTTGAACAGTTCTAGGGTTGCTAGTAACAACACTGGAAGTTGATTCTAGGTGGACCAGATCTTGTAGCTGAAGAAATTTTCACATACGCCAGTAGCCTCATAATTTTTTTTCTCCATATCTTTGCAATACTTGGACAATTTTGTATCGCTGCTTATTACTACATGTATGTCCTTTTCTAGAAATGCTGTCTTGGGAGATTTACTCAAGAGTGAATAGAGTGTGCCTGGATTTACGTGGCCAATATGCATACCATTGTATTTCTCTACGTTAACTAACATTTGTCATGTTTTAGACCATTCCTTCTGCCCGTAAGTGTGCTAGAAGTTTATCAATCCCTTCAGGGCTGCTCACATTTGCTTCAAGTTTTATGTTGTCTACAAATTTTGAAATTATACCCAATATGTAGATGATTAACAAGAATGGATCCAAGACTGTTCCTTGAAGAATTCCAAAAGCGACTGAGGCCCAATCAGGCAAAGTTCCATTTATTTCTACTCATTGTTTTCTATTCTTTAGCTAGTTTTCAATCCAGAGTGTAATTTCTCTGCTGCTATTCAGTGCATGCACCTTTGAGAGATCTCTTAGGTGAGGCATGCTGACAAATGACTTTTTAAGTCTAGGAAGAAGATCTCTATTGCTATACATTTGTCATATTCGCTCAGCATTTCATGAAACTTTAAGCAAGTTGCTTATTCATGGTCTTTGTCACCAGTGATTCTAAACTTAGGTTTTGACTAGATGCTCAACAATCCTATCTAGAAGTATTCCTTTTAACATCTTTCCTACAATGGAGGTTAGGCTAATTAGACGGTATTTCTCAGGACATTCTCGATTCCCTTTCTTAAAATCTGGGGTGACATCAGCTAATTTCCAGTCTGCTGGAACTTCATCATGTTCAGTGATTTAATGAAGACTTCAACCAGACCTTTTGAGCTACTTCTTTTAAAACTGGGGGAAAGAATCCTTCCAACCAAGAAAACTGTATCCTTCATTCTACATCTTCTAGTGTACATCTAATGGTGTCAATACCCTTTCTTTCATATAGTGTAAAGAAGGATAATTAGATGTTTAAGGTGTTGGTCATATCTAAACTGGAGACTTGTATTAAGCCTAATGGATCTTTCAGGGGTTCAATACTATGCTTAAATGGTTTCCTACTACTTATGTGATTGAAAAACTCCAATGGATTCACTATGAAGTGTGATGCCACCCGAAAGTTAAATTAAATTTTGAAAATGACACTGCAGTATTGGGAAAAAAATAAGACTAAAATGCACTTCTCTTGGACACTTCTGCATTTCTCATTTTGATGAGTGTCACGAAACACAGAAAAGAGAAGACATGATGCTTACTATAAGTGGAGAAGAGAAAGCAAAGAAGAGAAAAATTCAGAAACTCCACCACCAATATGACAATCCTGCATACAAAAAGGAAGAGTCAGTCTCTCTCTGATTCTGGAATATCAGATAAAATGAGTTTTGTGTATGGTGAAGAGGATTCAGATAATTGCGAAATATGCATCAAATATAAGAAAACTCCATCACAGCCTATTGTTACTACTGTACTAATATGGCAAGGATTTTCAATGAGTTGGTAGCGATGGACTTAAAAGAGTACAAGAAAGGAAAAATATAGTTCCTACATTTGGTAGACATGGCCACACATTTCTCAGTCATGCAGTCATAGTAAAGAGCAAATAGTGATAGTTTAGAGAGTCACTGAAATATGGTAAGGCGCTGGCCTGGGATCTGAAAAATTTCTTTGTGACAGCGATGGAGAATTTGCCAACAATCTCTTCTTAGAACTGTGTGACAATATGAACATTCAGATGATGCATACTGCTGAATATAGTCCATTCAGTAATGGACTTTGTGAACCTCTCTCTCTCTCTCTTTTTACCCCGACTGGGACTTGAACCTAGAACTTATAATTACTCAGCCAAGGTGCTACCAACTACACCACAAAAGATCTAAAACGGAAACAGACCTTACAGCTTATATCTGCTATACTAGGAATTAATGCATTCTATCTAAATGTCACTATGTTCATATTACAGTTTCCCCCAACCTCATTCATTGTTTCATTTTCACATTTAAATCAACTCCCAATCTCATTCGGGACCAACAATAATCAAATAAGCACATTACCATATGAGAAAACATGAATAATTTTTATTCCGACCGGGGCTTGAACCTAGTCTTATATTTACTAGGCCAAGGCGCTACCAACTACACCACAGAAGGTCTAAAAGGGAAACAGACCTTACAGCTTATATCTGCTATACTAGGAATGAACGCATTCTATCTGAATGCCACTATGTTCATATTACAGTTTCCCCCAACCTCACTTGTGGTATCATTTCTACATTTAATTCGACTCCCAATCTCATTCGGGACCAACAATATTCAAATAAGCACATTACCATATGTGAAAACATGAATCATTTTTACCCCGACCGGGACCTGAACCTAGGACTTATAATTACTAAGCCAAGGCACTACCAACTACATCACAGAAGGTCTAAAAGGGAAACAGACCTTACAGCTTAAATCTGCTGTACTAGGAATGAACATAGTGGCATCCAGATAGAATGAGTTCATTCCTTGTATAGCAGATATAAACTGTAAGGTCCGTTTCCCTTTTAGACCTTCTGTGGTGTAGTTGGTAGTGCCTTGGCTTAGTCATTATAAGTCCTAACTTTAAGTCACGGTCGGGGTAAAAATAATTCATATATATATATATATATATATATATATATATATAATATATATATATATATATATATATATATATATATATATATATATATATATATATATATATATATATATATATATATATATATGGCAGCGTCCGCGACTCTGTGTCGGCAGGTCGAGGGTTCGCACCCCGTCACGGACTGAGGTTAGTAAGGGCATACACTCAGGGTAACGATTACATTTGCCAAAACAAGTAATTCGCAAGAAGGCAACCGTCCTAGCCCTCAGTAGAAAAGGGAGTTCGAGACGTAAAACTGAATCAATCATCTATATATATATATATATATATATATATATATATATATATATATATATATATATATATATATATATATATATTATATATATATATATATTATATATTATTATATATAGTAAGCCCTCGTTTATTGCTGGGGTTCGGTTCCAGGACCGGCTAAAAAAAAAATAATAATAATAATGATTGTGACACCAGGACAGGCCACAAAATAATAAAATAAAACAGCCTTTAACGAGCCTGGGCATGAAGATTACATAAAGTAAAGAGAAACAGAGCTGGAGAGTGTAATGACCTGTCAGATGTGAAGGGACTATAAAAGATGTGTTATGAACATCCAATTCTCTACTGGGTTTTAATATACCTCTGCATTACTCTCATGATGTCTATTCCAAAAATTCTCCTTAGATCTTATTTATTATTATTATTGGCAATAATAATTTTCCTTTGATGATGATTGTGGAGAGTATTATTATTATTATTATTATTACGAATTTATAATTACACCATTATTTTAAAATAAATAATGTAGTTTTGGTTGAATGAACAAGAGTTAATTAAAGATGTTTTTTTCTCTCTCTCTCTCTCTGTCAAACAGCAAACAAACTTTCGATATAATATCGTCAGGAAAATAGCGTGTAGAGAATATAGCTGCTGTACAGGTATTTCATTTAAGTTTCCCATGAATACAGTATGATATACGTTTCCTTTGAACGAATTGTATACGTTTTCTTTTTCTCTAAGTTGACACTATTTATGTTAAGATATCATGCAGATAGATAGAATAGTGTTTACAACCAAGGAATATTAATAATACTACAATCTTGAAAATTAGATAAACCCCAAACAAAGTGAGAGAGAGAGAGAGAGAGAGAGAGAGAGAGAGAGAGAGAGAGGAGAGAGAGAGAGAGAGAGAGAGAGAGAGAGAGAGAGAGAGAGAGAGGAGAGAGAGGAGAGAGAGAGAGAGAATCTAATATTAAATTTCCCTCCATTTTAAATTCACTCTCTGTCTTAATATCCTGATGGAACTTTAAAAGAATGCATCTCTCTCTCTCTCTCCAACATTCTATTTTACCCAACCCCCCACACTCTCTTCGTCCCAGCCAACAATCATCATCAAAGGAAAATTATTGTCGCCAATAATAATAATAATAATAATAATAATAATAATAATAATAAAAATGATAATAATAATGATAATAATAAGATCTAAAGAGAATTTTTGGAATAGACATCATGAAAGTAATGCAGAGGTATATTAAAACCCAGCAGAGAGTTGGATATTCATTACACATCTTTTATAATCCCTTCACATCTGTCAGGTCATTACACTCTCCATCTCTGTTTCTCTTTACAGCCTGATAATTATCTTAAAAAATAAAAATACAAAAAATACAAAACTACCACAAAAAATCCACGATGCACTGAATTCGCGATAGGTGAACTGCGATATAGCGAGGGATTACTGTATATACAGTGATCCCATGTTTATCGCGGGGGTTCGGTTCCAGGACTGGCTGCGATAGGTGAATTTCCGCGAAGTAGGATCACCCTATATACACAGGTATTTTACATTTATTTTTACCTTTACTGTATAAACTCTCCCTGCACTGTTAAAAAACCACCCTCAACTTTATCAATAACAGCGTGCAAGCGTAAATTTATATGAAAGTGATAGGTAAACTTACCGTGAATGAGGTGATGATGACGTGACATATTCATATACATAGCTATTTTACATTTATTTTTACCTTTACTGTATAAACCCTCCTTGCACTGTTAAAAAACCACCCTTTACTTTATAAATAACAGCATGCAAGCATAAATTTATATAAACGTGATAGGTAAACTTACCGTAAATGAGGTGATGATGACATGTATAGACTCCAGAGGAAATTATTCCGCAGCCAATGACAGCTTTACGGCTGCTTTTTGCGAGAGAAGAACATGGTAATGGGGAGTTGCTGTCGCTATTTCTTCTTTTGTTGGAAGATGGTCTTGTAAGGAATCATGGCATCGTCAAGAAGATTGCAGAAGGTCACCGAACGAACCATATTATCGTCATGTTCTTGCGAGAGTTGTTGGACTGCTTTCACATGTTCATACGTGGCTGCCAGACGTTTGGGTGTAAGGCCAGGTTCTTCGATTTCTTCGTGCGTTTCCTCTGGTTGTTGTTCTTCCTCTTCTTTGCTCACTGAATTTTGTCATTTCTTCCAAGTTTTCATCAGTCAAAGGCTGCGAGTGGCAGTCGATCAGTTCATTCACGTCTTCTTGAGTCATATCTTTAAAGCCTTTTCCTCCTAGCAATGCAGCCAACTTCGTAGCTTTCGCAACTGCAGAGTTATGGACTTCGTCAGGAGCGAATCCCTTGTAGTCATAGATGACTTCGGGCCACAATTTCTTCCAGCTGGCATTGATTGTGGCCGGCTTCATCTCATTGATTGCATTCTGAATATTTTGAAGGCATGTAGCAATCGTGTAGTTACGCCAATAAGTCTTCATTGAGAATTCTTTGGTTGAATCCATGGATTCAACCAGGTTCGCCAGAGCAGTTCGTGTGTAGAAGGCCTTGAACGCACGAATAACGCCTTGATCCATAGGCTGAATCAGTGATGTTGTATTTGGTGGCAGGAACTCTACTTGAACACCGTTATATTCGAGATTAGTTGCGTGGCCACCAGCATTATCCATCAAAAGAAGGACTTTAAATTCAAGGCCGTTTTCCGCAAGATAAATTTTGACCTGAGGGATAAAGCATTGGTGAAACCAGTCCGATGTGAGGCTTTTCGTGATCCAGGCCTCAGGGTTATGCATCCAATACACTGGCAGCAGATTCTTATTCTTATTCTTCAATGCCCTAGGGTTCTTTGACTTGTAGATAAGCCCGGGCTTTAACATGAAGCCCGCAGCATTCCCGCACATGATGAGGGTAATGCGGTCTTTGTGCACTTTAAATCCCGGGGCTTTAGCTTCTTCCTTGAAGAGAAAAGTGCGAGACGGCATTCTCTTCCAAAATAACCCAGTCTCATCCATGTTAAACACTTGTTCAGGAGCATATTCCCCTTCAGCGATAATTTTCTTAAAATCGTTGTTCACATAATCTTCAGCTGCAGCTGTATCTGCAGAGGCAGCTTTGCCATAACCCGAAATGCTCTTTAGGCCATAGCGTTTTTTAAATTTAGCGAACCATCCCCTGCTTGCAACGAACGAATGTTTCCTCGGTGGAGAATCGCTAGTGGGTCCTGGTTGTGGGTCGTCGATATCTTCTTCTCTCTCCTCCTCTCCAAGGTCGCCACTGTCGTCATCGTGTTTGTTTGCAGCAAATGTATCGAACAGCTTCTTCGCCTTTGTTTGTATGATATTGCTGTCTATATTGATGTTCTTCTTTCTGCAATCAGCAATCTACAGGGCCAAAGCAGATTCCATCTGCACTATTATCTTATTGCAGGGTGTTACGACCCTCTTTGCTGTTTTACTAAATGTAATAGTCGCTGTTTTCCTGATATTTGCCTTATCCTGTTTGATGTAACGAACAGTCGATTCGTTGAGGCCAAAATGGCAGCCGACATCCACAAACCCTCTTCCTTCCTTCAGCATATCTAACAGTTTTACCTTATCTGTTATGGTTAACATCTTCCTTTGATGCTTAGGCTCACTACCAGAAGCCTTAGAAGATGAAGGACGCTTGGGAGGCATTGCAGAGGTTGAAATACGTGAGTAAACAAAAATCACAAGCACAATGTATTAAGAAGCACAATGCGAACGGCGCACATGTGAGTTAGACTGAACGGGTGAGGCGAGACAATGGAAGATGCTGTGAGAATGAAGCTTCAATCAAAAAGCCAATCAGACCCCATGATACAGAACATACAGAAAAACAATTATGTGATTCGTCGTCTCCCACCCTTTCAGCCAATAGCATCCCATGAACTATCTCACGTAGGAGGGAGCCTTTGAGTTTTCCAAGACGCCAACACAGTATATGCTATTGTACACTATTTCACATGGTGCAATACTGTGAGTTATATGCTTAAATTTATGTTTTTTACTATTTTTTACTGTTTTATTATTCCTAGGCTAGGAAATACTTTTTTATCAATAAAATAATGAAAATACTGGAAATTTTAATACGTACTAGCTCATGTAAGTGTGACCCTTTTCGTTTTCCGAAATGCTGATACCGGTATCGTATTTTACATGGTGCAATACTGTGAGTTACATGCTTAAATTTATGTTTTTTACTATTTTTAATGTTTTATTATTCTTAGGCTGAGAAATAATTTTTTTATCAATAAAATAATGAAAATACTGGAAATTTTAATATGTGCTACCTCACGTAGGTGCGACCCTTTGCGTTTTCCGAAACGCCGATACCGGTATCGTACTTTCTATGGTGCAGAGTTACATGTTTAAATTTGCTTTTTTACTATTTCTTACTGTTTTATTATTCCTAGGCTGGGAAATACATTTTTTTATCAATAAAATAATGAAAAAACAAATTTCAATAATATAATGAAAATACTGAAAATTTTAATTTTTTAATATTTTAATATTCTTGCATATACCTAGAAAAAAAAAAAAAGCTCGCCAAAGAAACCACGATGCACTGAATTCGCGATAGGTGAACTGCGATATAGCGAGGGATTACTACGTATATATATATATATATATATATATATATATATATATATATATATATATATATATATATATATATATATATATATATATATATATATATACAGTGTTCCCCCCCTTATCGCGGGGGTTTGGTTCCGGGACCCGGCGTGAACCAGGAAAATCGCGGAGTAGGATCAGCCTATATGTACATAGATATTTTAATTTATTTTTACGTTTACACTGTATAAACTGTATAAACCCTCCCTGTACTGTTAACAAACCACCCTTTACTTCATAAATAACAGCATGCAAGCGTAAATTTATATAACATACTCATGTACATAGGTATTTTACAATTATTTTTACGTTTACTGTATAAACCCTCCCTGCACTGTTAAAAAACCACCCTTTACTTTATAAATAACAGCATGCAACGTAAATTTATAAGTACGTGATAGGTAAACTTACCTTATCTATTATGGTTAACATTTTCCTTTGCCGCTTAGGCTCACTATAAGAAGCCTTAGAAGATGAAGGATGCTTGGGAGGCATTGCAAATGTTAAAATATGCGAGTAAAAAAATCACAAGCAAAACATATTAATAATAATAAGCACAACGTGAACGGCACACACGAGTGAGGCGAGACAATGGAAGATGGTGGAAGCCTTTGTCCGAAACGCTGATAGTGGTATTGTATTTTACATGTTGCAATACTGTTAATATTTATGTTTTTTACTATTTTTTACTGTTTTATTATTCGTAGGCTAAGAAATACGTTTTTTTTTTTCAATAAAATCATGAAACTACTGGAAATATAAATATATATGCTAGCTCACGTAGCTGCGACCTCAATACATTGTACGCTATCAAACACAAGCAAAACGTTTAATAAGCACAACGTGAACGGCGCACACGTGAGTTAGACTGAACGAGCCTTTGTCCGAAACACTGATAGCAGTATCGTATTTTACATGTTGCAATACTGTTAGTATTTATCATTTTTACTATTTTTTACTGTTTTATTATCTTAGGCTAAGAAATACGTTTTTTTATCAATAAAATCATGAAACTACTGGAAATATAAATATATATGCTAGCTCACGTAGCTGCGACCCCAATACATTGTACGCTATCAAACACTATTTCGCATGATGCAATACTGTGAGTTATACTGTACGTACGTATATCATTCAGTTATTAGTACAATGTATATTAATTTAAAATTCATTTACTTATTTGATGATTGTACAAAATCTATTGTATTTATTCATTGTAATTTGGACCAAATATTCCTTTTGTAAAGATTATACTTTTGAAACGAGGTGGTCAATAAACGTATCTATCTATCTATCTATTTAAATTTATGTTTTTTACTATTTTTTACTGTTTTATTATTCGTAGGCTGGGAAATAAATTTTTTTTTATCAATTAGATAATGAAATATGTTTTTTCAATAAAAAAAATGAAAATACTGAAAATTTTTATTTTTTTAATATTTTAATATTTTTGCATATACCCAAAAAATAAAATAATAATTTATCCAAAAAATAAAACGCGATACAGTGAGAAAGCGAACCAAGAAACGCTGTCGTATGAATTTTGGACTTCCATTTGAACTCACACTTTGTAAGATGATTGGGTTATCTCACCGTTTGTCACCACTGTCGTAGTGCTTTTATTATTATCTCACC
>JAXCGZ010015407.1:70000-82500 GCA_037179515.1 Halocaridina rubra | reverse complement strand
CAAAAAAAGAAAACAGTTTGGGTATATATATATATATATATATATATATATTATATATATATATATATATATATATATATATATATATATATATATATACATATATATACAAACACACACACATATATATGTTTGTGTGTGTGTGTGCATATATATATTACTGATTAAGAAATGAAACAGTCACGTATACTCTCTCTCTCTCTCTCTCTCTCTCTCTCTCTCTCTCTCTCTCTCTCTCTCTCTCTCTCTCTCTCTCTCTCTCTCCGTCACTACGTCTTATGCTCAGAAAATATATTTGTACATATCTATGCATATATTTATTAATTCATTCGTTCATTAATTCATTTATCTTTATTTCTGTAAAAAGTAGCAGACAGTAAAATATGCCCGGAGAGAGAGAGAGAGAGAGAGAGAGAGAGAGAGAGAGAGAGAGAGAGAGAGAGAGAGAGAGAGAGAGAGAGAGAGAGAGAGAGAGAGAGAGAGAGAGAGAGAGAGAGAATGTTTATGTGCTCTTAAAAGGGATTAACCCTTTGAGAGAACTCTCTCTCTCTCTCTCTCTCTCTCTCTCTCTCTCTCTCTCTCTCTCTCTCTCTCTCTCTCTCTCTCTCAGTCTCCTCAAGCGTGGGAACAGGTACAGAAAGTGATACTTTGGCGGTGTATGTATATGTATGTATGTGTGTATATGTGTATCTGTGCGTATGCGTGTATGTTTGTGTGTGTATATGTTCTTACATCAGCATAATGAACCTGATAATTTACCTCTTAAGGATTTTAATTAATTATTGCATATTTTTATTTCATACTTTAATGATATACTCACTGGCACAGCTGAGTGTTCAGGGGTATGTCCTTCTTATCTTTAAGTGGTTCTGAAGTAGAGAGAAGGATTACAAGCTTCTGGTACAAGGGATATCTCTTTTGGATGCTTCCAACAGTACGCTCCTAATGCGGGAGTTGAGGTCCTCGCTCTCCTTTCACTACAACATCAACAGCAACAACAAGAACTACAACGTTAATAATAATAATAATAATAATAATAATAATAATAATAATAATAATAATAATAATAATAATAATAATAATAATAATAATAATAATAATTATAATAATAATAATAATAATAATAATAATAATAATAATAATAATAATAATAATAAGATAAAGATAAAGATAATGATAAAAGATTATCATCGTCATCACAAACAACAACAACAACAACATTAAAACGACAACATCATCCCACAAACGCACCTAAATCGTCTGCAGCTTAAAGAAATGTAAACAAACATATTCTTTTTACCTTTCCTGATGTCACATCGATAAATCATCTCTGCAATATCTCCGTACGCGAGCTTGCTGCAGAATACCCCGGTTGCAATTACTGGTCAAAAAATTAGCATAACAAAAGCCAAGGTGGCGATTATCAAATCGTCTTTGGCGCCAGTTGGCCGACGACAACGCGCGAGACCGCGCGTACAATCACATCTAAGTAGAAAATGGCACGGTACTTGGGGCAATGAACAATTTCGTCTCTCTGCTTTTCTGTGTAGGAATCCGGTCTGGTTATAAGAAATTATATCGATTCTATTTTTTCTCTTTGTTTACATTTTCTCATTTTCTTCTTCTTTACAAAGTTCGTAGGATGCGATTTAGATACGGGAAGCCCAAACTGAGAGCCTGAGGCAAAACACGAACTAATAAAATATGCAGCATTTGTCTGGTATATTATCATTTTTGTTCTTTTCATTCTCTGGTTCATTCCCTCCTAACTCCCATTAACTTCTCGGGTATCTTTATTACCCTCCCATTACGATTAGATTAATGGACAATGGTGAGATAATTGTATTTAATAATGGTATATTCATGCGAGACACAGTTGGTATATGAAACCTACTTTGGGATTATAATGACTTTTAATTAGGATATTAAGATGTTAATTCTCTCTCTCTCTCTCTCTCTCTCTCTCTCTCTCTCTCTCTCTCTCTCTCTCTCTCTCTCTCTCTCTCTCTCTCTCTCTCTCTCTCTCTCTCTCTCTCTCTCTTGAGATTTGCGTAAGTATTCTCAACTTATAATCTTACTTAGCTTATTGTAAATGTTCAATACCTAATGTTTACTGTATATAGGGAAAATATATATCGGTTTCTTTAAGACAACATATAATAATCTTCCTACAGTTAGCAAAGATGCATTGTAACATCTTAAGCAACTGTATGAGATTTGTAAAAAGAATAAACAAAAATAACAGTTCGTAGAATAGCGAGTTCTAACTTCTTAAGCTCAAAGGCTCTACTAGGCTCGCCTCTTCACACCTTTGCACCCTCTCCCTAGTCTTGTCAGAATCAACACGACAAACTTAACCTCTTTTGACCTCGGCCGAGATACGACACGACGGAAAACACGGATGAACACGACTTGACAAGATTGTATAGGGCCTGGGAGGCGAAGAAAAATAAAGCCTAGATGAATATATATGTAGAATGGAAAAAAAATAATAAAAAGAAATGTACTTGCTATGATCTCTGTCTAAAGCTGTTGTGTATATAAAGACAAGAGGTTTTTGTTGTTGGTTTAGATGTTGTACGATTAGAGAAAGTTTGATTTTCATGTTAATACATATTGTTTCTTTTTTAATCAGAGTATACATGAACAGTTATAATTGTGTAGTTATAATTCGAAACTATAGCGGAAATGAAACTACTACTACTACTACTACTACTACTACTACTACTACTACTACTACTACTACTACTTTTTAGTTTTTTCTAGCAAAATGAAGGACATTGAAGAAACCTTTTCTTCTCAGTTCGAATAGGTTGGCGGCATGGCTGGGATACATTTGTAATGTTCTTTGACTTCTCGAGCACACATATTCTATCAAGTCCTACTTGATTTACATGTTCCGGTTTTACGTCACGGACTCCCTTTTCTACCAAGGGCTAGGACGGTTGCCGTCTTGCGAAGGACTTGTTTTGGCAAGTGTAATCGTTACCCTGAGTGCATGCCTTTGCTAACATCAGACCGTGACGGGGCGCGAACCCTCGACCTGAAGCCTCAGAGTCTCGGGCGCTACGGCTTGAGCCACGGTGACTTGATTTATATATGTATCTTATTTATTTGCCTTCTTGGTCCAGCCCCTGGGGGTCCAAGCCAGCTTTACAATGCCAGACCCAAGCTCGGGTCTGCAAGGACTATATGCAATCCATAATCCCTCCACAAATTAGTCTTTAAGATATAGTGAGCAATTGCGACCCCACATGAATATGGGAAAAACCGCAGGTAAGAATTATATATCATCATTCCACTGAGAAATGCCTATTCTGTAATCTAACTTTTAAACATAATTTCTAACTTTTTCTTGGAATTATAGATTATTTTTTCCACTTATTTTGGGACCAGTTTTTTATCTATCATTTACATCATCATCTATTCTATTTCTTATCCATAATTTCCTCAACTGTTTTTGTAAATAGGAATTATTTAATGTACTTATATTATTACTAGTATTGTAATCACCGTGGCTCAAGTGGTAGCGTCCACGACTCTGAGGCGTCAGGTCGAGGGTTCGCGCCCCGTCACGATCGGAGGTTAACAAGTGCATGCACTCAGGGTAACGATTACATCTGCCAAAACAAGTCCTCCGCAAGAAGGCAACCGTCCTAGCCCTTGGTAGAAAAGGGAGTCCGTGACGTAAAATCGGAACAAACAAATATTATTACTAGTATTAATTTTTTTTGCCAGTAACAAGCTCATCTTTTCAACTTTCCAATTTTCATTTTGCCGTACTTCTGCAGACCTGCTTAAGTAATAAATTCTCGTACTATTTTTTTTTTTTATCTCGGAGTTCGTTCCCTTGTCGGGATTTGTTGATTCAGAATGAACACACAAACATATCTAACTCCCAGGTGGTAGTTTCACGTAAGGGTAGAGAGAGAGAACGCTATATTAACTCCCTGTCTCTCATATACAGCTTAAAGCTACTTTCACACCAAAGTAACATGTCGCACGTGGCATGTCACGTGGCACGCCACTTGAAAACAAACATCCGGAAATATATGAAACCTTTCACACAAAAGTGGCGTAACACTTCCCATGTGCCACGCCACTTCTGTGTGAAAGGTTTCATATATTTCTGGATGTTCGTTTTCAACTGGTGTGCCACGTGGCATGCCACGTGCGACATGCTACTTTGGTGTGAACGCGGCCTTACAGAACGGCGGCCGCGTTCAAAGAGCGTCGAATAAAATCAAAGGAAAACCGCTTTTTTCCCTACGTTGCAGAGTAAATAAACATTTCATTGCATGTGAAATACATGGATATTGTAGAGTCGTTTATTATATCACGTGTTTTACAACTAATTTTCTTTCTATGTATAAACTGAAGTTAGTGCTTCATATTTGGAGGATTGACTTAGAAAGTAACATATTAACAAGATTACAAGATTAATTGGAGTAGTATCTAATATTTTTGACGAGTATACTTAGACTGAAGTTAGTGCTTCATATTTGGAGGATTGACTTAGAAAGTAACATATTAACAAGATTACAGGATTAATTTGAGTATCTGATATTTTTGACGAGTATACTTGGTTTAGTTTTTAATATATTAACAAGCTTAATAAACACAGTGTTTGATATTGTCACGGGTCAAACTTAGTACTTGATACATTAGCGAGTTTACATAGTCTGTTTGTTCCGGTTTTACATCACGAACTCCCTTTTCTACCAAGGGCTAGGACGGTTGCCTTCTTGCAAGGACTTGTTTTGGCAAGTGTAATCGTTACCCTGAGTGCATGCCCTTGCTAACCTCAGGCAGTGACGGGGCGCGAACCCTCGACCTGACGCCTCAAAGTCGCGGACGCTACCGGTTGAGTTACTGTGACTACAGTCTTAGACCTGCTATAATGCGAGTTATTCCATATAATAATAATAACGTTATTATTAGAGCTAGTTTATAGTCTGAGATCCAATAAAGGCTTGTTTATCCATCTAATACTAGTACGGCTGTTACAGAGCGTTTAATAGGTAAATATATTGAATTTAGGTTAATTTACTTAGTGTTGCCAAAATTTTGACTCCGAAGTTGGGTTTTTGAACTTCAATAGGTCTGTCCAGAACAGTTCGATGTTAAGTCTTCCTTCAGTTACGGTTCTTTTTCTATGCCTACAGCTACACTGAATATTCTTGGATATTCATTACACATCTTTTATTATCCCTTCACATCTGACAAGTGATTACACTCTCCATCTCTGTTTCTCTTTACTTTTTGTATTCTTCGTGCCCAGGCCCGATGAGGGCTGTTTTATTTTATTAATTTTTGGCCCGGCCTGGTGTCACAATCATTAAAAAAAAAAAAAAATAGTATGTGACGAGTTTACTAGCTCAGAACCTTATTTTCTGGTGAACTTATCAAGACTATTACTAGTTTAGTACTTGATGACCCAGTATTTGGTGAGTTTATTAAGAAAATTTCCTTATATTCTGACGAGTTTACTACCTCAGAACCTTATATTCTGGTGAACTTAACAAGACTATAAATAGTTTAGTTCTTGATTGCTCAGTATTTGGTGAGTTTATTAAGATAATTTCCTTATATGCTGACGAGTTAACTAGCTCAGAACCTTATATTCTGGTGAACTTATCAAGACTACTAGTTTAGTTCTTGATGACCCAGTATTTGGTGAGTTTATTAAGAAAATTTCCTTATATTCTGACGAGTTTACTTAGCTAATAGCTGGCAAAATTTGTGATGCTTTAGTATCTGGTATTTGACGAGTTTACTGTCCATGATACTCTATATATTATAGTCTACCTTACTCAGTAACTAATATTTTGACGAATTTATCCGATTGCTATTGCTATGAAATGTTATTTCTTTTTAATTTTCAAATAAATATTCATAAGAAACTCTTGACTTTTCGTGGGATTTTTGTATTAATTTATCTCTTTCACTTATCTAAACTCGCAAATATAATTAGACTTTAGATATGTTGTCCCTCAAAATGTAAAATTGACACTTTTTTTTTCATTTACACATATGCTAAACTCCATTTTATTTTAAGTCCTAGCCCTTGGTTGATAAGGGAGTCCGTGACGTAAAACCGGAACCGGATTTTAAGTTGAAAGTAACAGTAATCACGGCAACAGAAATGGCATCTACACCTCGTATATACAGCCGCTTTCACACTTAAATGGCACTTAACACGTGGCACTCCAGTTGAAAACGAACATCCGGAAATATATGAAACCTTTCACACAGAAGTGGCCTGACGCGTCCCACATGGCATATACGACTGCTAACTCAAGTCGCACATGGCACATAGGACGTGTCACGCCACTTCTACATGTGAAAAGTTTCAAATATTTCCAGATGTTCGTTTTCAACTGACATGCCACGTGGCATGCCACGTGCGACCTGTCATTTTGGTGTGAAAGCAGCCTACAACGGTAATAACAACAACACAACAATTGTAATAATGATAAAAATAGTGTTGTCAATCGGTTACTCAATACAATGATAGTAACAATAATAACAACGATTATAAATATAGCTTCAATAACTTCATCATATCTACTCTTGTTATAATAATTACAAAATATAATTGAGTTAGATAACAATAATGACATCATCCTCGCATCCTCGTTACAATAATAATAATAATAATAATAATAATAATAATAATAGTAATAATAATAATAATAATAATAATAATAATAATAATAATAATAATAATAATAATAATAGTAATAGCAATAAGTAATAATAATAATAATAGTAATAATAATAATGATAATAATAATAATAATAATAATAATAATAATAATAATAATAATAATAATAATAATAATAATAATAATAATAGTAATAGCAATAGGTAATAATAATAATAATAATAATAATAATAATAATAATAATAATAATAATAATAATAATTATAATAATGACTGATGATAAGGTGAGCAAATCTTGGGAAACGGAGACAACACTGAACAATATCCTGAACAATCCATGGATAAACAGCCACAAGTGGATGGATAACTGGATAACTGGGATAGGATTTGGAGAAAATCAGTAACCACATCCTTTGCCAGTAACGAAATTAATATCACAAAAGAGTGGCTCAAGCGGTAGCGTCCGCGACTCTGAGGCGTCAGGTCGAGGGTTCGCGCCCAGTCACAGTCTGAGGTTAGCAAGGGCATGCACACATGGTAACGATTACATCTGCCAAAACAAGTCCTTCGCAAGAAGGCAACCGTCCTAGCCCTTGGTAGAAAACAGAGTCCGTGACGTAAAACCGGAACAAACAAACAAACAAACAAAGAAGTTACAAATAAGATTTAGCCAAATTTATGCCAAGTTTTGCTTGTCACTTCAGAACAATAATGTCATTCACCTCCACTGTACAGGAACATGAATGTTGTTCAAAAACTTGTTTAAATAATAGCAAAATAGTTGCAGTTATCCGCTATAAGACTTAAAATAACAAAAACTATTGATCAAATATTGAAAATACACTCATTTGAAACCAAAAACGATATATATCGTACACACTTCCAAGGGAAAAAAAAATTCGTTTGATCATTTTGTTTTTGTTAGTAAAGGTTTAATGTGAAAATATTCAGAAGGATTTATCGCGGACTTAGACCGATGATAGACTAAACAACGCAGATGATTTTTATTATTATTTTTTCTTCTTCTCTAGGTGCATAGTTAATCCTTTACATTTTGCAATGCAATTATTCTTTTTTTGCTTTGTGTGTTTGTTCCAAGTTCACATCTAGATAATCATAAATATTTTGTTTGTTTATTAGTTATTCCTATGTTGTTGGCTTTATATTATTTCATGGTTCTTTTATTTGTTTATTCAAATTTGATTTGTTTTATATTGTAGTTTATAAAACTTTTTTTTTTATCCTGGTTCCTTGTTCTTAAATGGATACCGCAAAATATTTTTTCTTGTTATTTTTACTTGTTTTTGTTGTATATCGCCCAAGTCTTAAAGTCTGTGTTACCTCTAGAGAAAACATAACAAAAGTGATTGAGTGGAGGACATTCGAATATTCAAAAAATCATCACCAAAGTCAAAGTTTTGATAATGATTTTTGAAATCTAAAGAACTTGCCAACTCAGTTTTGCTTCACATACAGTATATATATATATATATATATATATATATATATATATATATATATATATATATATATATATATATATATATATATATATATATATATATATATATATATATATATATATATATATATATATATATATATATATATATATATATATATATATATAAATAAGTACAAACTGTTAGCATACAGCACTAAATAGTAAGGAAGCCCATCAGTGAAACAAAACTCATAAAACAATGCTATATTTCGGATCCTAACTGGTTCCCTTCTCAATCACAACTTGTGCTTGAGAAGGGCTCCAGTTACGATCCGAAATATAGCATTGTTTTATAAGTTTTGTTTCACTGATGGGCTTCCTTACTATATATATATATATATATATATATATATATATATATATATATATATATATATATATATATATATATATATGTATATATATATATGTATATATATATATGTATATATATATATATATATATATATATATATGTATATATATATATATATATATATATATATATATATATATATATATATATATATATATATATATATATATATATATATATATATATATATATATATATATATATATATGTATATATATATATATATATATGTATATATATATGTATATATATATATGTATATATGTATATATATATATATATATATATATATATATATATATATATATATATATATATATATATATATATATATATGTATATATGTATATATGTATATGTATATATATATATATATATATATATATATATATATATATATATATATATATATATATATATATATATATATATATATATATATATATATATATATATATATATATATTATAGTCAAGCTCTACTCGAGTGAATGGCATACATTAATTTAAGAAACTTTGAAGACTCCTCAGGACATATAAAGAATTATTTCGTCGGTTATATCGTAAATACGAGTAAATACTAATTTTTCACACTATTTAAAAGAGCGTCATGTAACATATAGCAATCTTATAACAAGCTTATAACAATCTTTTTATCTCGAGATCGTCGAACGCTCTTGACCGGCGAAGACACTGACTTCAGCCTCAGCTCTGCCTCTTAGGTTAACGTTTTGTATAATTACAAAAACATCTGTTGAACTGTCGCTATTCCATCTCTTCTACCATTTTGCTCTCTTTTATCGTATTCAATTGTTTATTTGCACTTTCCTATAGATATTAATTTATGTTTTAAATTGTTTGGGATGTGGATAAGTGGATAAATAAGAGGAAATTAACCCAGACGTTTAACATTCCAGGACTTGTGGAGTAGCCGAGGAGTAACTGGAGGCAACTACGTCAGGGCTGGAACACGTTTTGGCGGGAGGTTGAGTGGGTAGGAAACAGACCGCGAGAAATTACTGTGAAGTTTTATATTTAGATATTCTTAAGGAAAATAATATTTAATTGGAACTATTTTTTAAGTATACTGATATGTCCATTGAAAGAAGGTGAGATATTATTGCATGTCTGGGTGTATAAAAAGCCTCAAATAATTGAAAGATATAAATAAATAAATAAATAAATAAATAAATAAATAAATAAATAATTAATTCAAACTATTAATTAATTCAAACTATTAATTAATTCAAACTATTAATTAATTCAAATAAATGATTAATTCAAATAAATAATTAATTTAAATAAATAATTGATTATAATAAATGATTGATTCAAATAAATAACTAATTCATATAAATAATTAATTCAAATAAATGAATAAATAAATATAATTTTAGTACAAAAAGTAAAAAATCTTACATATTCATTTCCTAAAATGTGCATTGTATTTTTTTTTTTTTGAGTGTGACACCGGGACAGGCAATAGCTGCCCTCATCGATAAAGACCTGGGTACTAGAATACACCAAGTAAAAATAAAACCCTCTAATTTAATCATAAAACTGAAGTACAACCAAAGACGTAAAATTTTAGGGAGTAGCACAATTTATTTTGGACTTGAAGTTTAATGTGTCTGGTTCATCTCTTAGGCCCGATATCTAAAACAGTGTAAACCTAGAATACCATATTGTTAGTTAGCTAGACACACAAAAATGGATTGCATAAACGCATCTGACGCGTTTCTCTGTATGGCTAGGATCCCGCACTGGATCCTAGGCCCGATTTCTTAAGCAGTGTAAACCTAGGATACCATATTGTTAATTAGCTAGACACACAAATGGATTTCATAAATGCATCTGACGCTGTTCTCTGCATGCCTAGGATCCCATATGGGACCCTAAGCCCGATTTATTTAAACAGTGTAAACCTAGAATACCATATTGTTGGTTAGCTAGACACAAAAATAGATTGCATAAACGCATCTGAAGCGTTTCTCTGTATGCCTAGGATCCCGTACGGGATCCTAGGCCTGATTTCTTAAGAATTGTAAACCTAGGATACCATATTGTTAGTTAGCTAGACACACACAAATGGATTTCATAAACGCATCTGACGCGGTTCTGTGTATGGCTAGGATCCCGTACGGGATCCTAGGCCTGATTTCTTAAGCAGTGTAAACCTAGGATACCATATTGTTAGTTAGCTAGATTACTCCTGAAATTCATAAAAGTGACGTTTTATTAGGGTCTGCATATGATAATATTAATCGTTGTTTTATTTGTCACTATTATATCCCTTATCGGGGGATGGACACGGACAGTGTGGTTGGGAAATTAAAGCTGTTTGAGTCCTTAAACTGAGAGATATTGTAGCATTGGTCAAGTCTACTTTACTGTCTCAGTTGCTGAATGTGGTATTAGTATACATATCTGTCTTGTCATATCGTAGTATGTATTTATCAGTGTTTCCTAGGAGGCAGACATGTTTCTTATTAACTTAATTGTAATTAAGTTTCTGATGTCCTATTCAAAGGATTTTTGAATTCTAAGAAAGTAATTAGGTGAGTGTTAAGCTTTAAGTGATGAAACTGTGTTAAGCTTTAAGTGAAGAACCTGTGTTAAGCTTTAAGTAATGAACCTGTGTTAAGCTTTAAGCGATGAACCTGTGTGCCTTTGTGTTTAGGCTGGAGCGCAGTACTCCAAAAGCAGGAGCTGGCTTTGAAACAAAAAGCTGTGTGCTGTGTTCAAGAACATTTAATTGCTGCTTAAAATGTGAGAAGCAGTTACTGCTTTTGAATGCCAGTTTGTCCCGCCTACTGGTTAACATCTGATCTAAGGAGATGCAGAAGTTTTATTGCTATCAACCACTGCAGAAGCAAGTAACCTGTCCAGGAGACAATCTCATTCTATTCCCCTGAACAACCTCGTTCCAATCCATCAAAATGAAATATTTAAGAAGTCTTTCAGCAATTAATATTTTTTATATTTAGGTTATTTTCTTTTTTTTTTCAATTCACTTTGCTTAAATTAGAAAATTGAAAAAACTGAAGTTCAACGTTGGTTCTTCATTCCCTGGACAGGTACTTCTATTTGGCAGATGACAGGAGGTCTCTCCGTCCATTTTGAGAACTGTAGCTGTTATGAGCTCAACAGGTGATGTTCTTTTAGTACATATCATTGGGCATGCAAATTTCAGGTGTGAAAGTGTTTGCTATGGTGCATATTGCCAGATTATGAGCTTCTATAATATTTCTTATTATTACGATTATTATTATCATTACGATTATTATAACCCCTTATGACGCCGACTTAAACCTAACTTGTGGTACATATATAATTTTTTGTAAGAAAAAGGTTAAAAAACTTTATGAAAAAATAGAAGCCATAGGCAGTGGATCTTCTCATCTGAAACCTTGGTCCACTGGCTTTTCTAGAGGGCCTTTCATTAACAAAGTGGTTAATCGTCAAATAAAACCACGTTTAACAAATCCAGTGTTCAGCCATTTCTTTTTAAGGTTGAAAAAGACTTTATTATTATTCTTAAGTGCCCTTTCTAGAATTGTCCAACATTTTATGCCTTACAACAAGATAACGAAGCCATTTTCTAAGGATTATTATGTTAAATAGTTTTCTGCAGACTCTATAGAGCATTCAATTGGTTTTTTGAAAGTTACTACCACATGATTTCATGTTTCATCCAAAACACTCATTTGATTTTTATTTTACTACAATTTAGAACAGAAAGTACATTATACTTTAATTTTCTTTTTTATCTTTTAGGACATTGGTAAGGCAACAGCGACCCCACATAAAAGTGGGAAAAGATGCAGACAAAGAAGAAGAGGACATTGGTAAGGTAGACATTATTGCAAATTCTTATTTTTTTTTTACCCTTATTTAAGAAATAAAATTATT
Source organism: Halocaridina rubra (assembly GCA_037179515.1). Taxonomy (NCBI): domain Eukaryota; kingdom Metazoa; phylum Arthropoda; class Malacostraca; order Decapoda; family Atyidae; genus Halocaridina; species Halocaridina rubra. The sequence continues at coordinate 70,062 of JAXCGZ010015407.1, read as the reverse complement.
ATGACTTGTTTTAAGACTGTATGTATATTTTTGAGTTTCATAATTATATTTTGCAAATCAGT